>VXBI01000886.1:104180-300360 GCA_013397375.1 Toxostoma redivivum
ATTCTAATAATAGAATATCTATGTGTTCAGGGGGAAAAAAAACAACACAAAAGAGAAAATGGAAACCAGCACCTTAAAAAGTACTTTTATTCAATACTTCTAAGGATTTATTAAAGGAAAAGATGGCATATGGCGCATTCAATAATAGCACGTTCTGATTAGTGATCACCTGAATGCTCTGATGTGTTTTGCTCTCAAATAAGTGAGCATTACTGAAGAATTTTTTTTCATTTTTACTGAGGAAAATAGAACAAACAAATAGAAGCTTGTGATTTTCCCACTGTGATCTTAGATCAGGAAGATCAGTGTGTTTTACACGATAGTAAACTTGTTTTGACAGATACTTTTCCCCCATAACTGTTCAGGTAAATGTAACTGCTGGTTCATGCTTAGGAACCTCACACAAACAAAACCCCCTATATCCATATGAGATGGATCTACTTCATTTCTTTCATATTGCAAGCTATGAAGTTGGAAACAGTATAATTGCTTTGCTGGGGACAATAGAGAGCAAGGAGGAGCCAGGCTTGGAAATAGTTCAGGTGAACAATTAAGATCAGTGATCACCTTTTCAAGAACTGCTTGTGACCAGTTTCACACTAGGACTGTGTGGTTGTACTTACCTCCCTGAGTAGTGGACAAGGACAGATGTTCAGGAGACAAGTTGCCTTGGAATGTGGGGGAGAAATGCAATTTGTTTCTTACAGTACTGTGAGAGGACATTTGCTATTGTCAGATGAAGGCATTTCTCCACCTCTGAAATAAAATGGCCAAAAGATATTTGAAATGAGCCAGTTATATGAAATTTATTACTGCAAGCCAAAATTGCCTTTCCCCAGTTGTTCATTTTCCTTCGACATAAACCTATAGACTATGAAGATTCCAACTTGCTTACAATTCAGGTAACTTCTACAATGGTAGAGTAAGCCTCTTAACAAGATTGAATTTGCTATTGCACAAGTTGCAAGCTGAACAAACAGAGATTGGGCAAATTTCTGTTCATTCATGTGCCTCTTTTAAAAAACAAATACCATTTTAATATAAATGGAAATGAGAGCAATGTTAGTGTGGACATAAATCTTGATCTATTGTAACCTAATAATGAAAGCCACTATGTTCAGAGTCTAGACAAATGAAATAAAGTCATAGGGTGCTTTGGGTTTTTTTAATACAAAAAAGAAACATCACTTTTAGCTTAGATTTGTCTCCTTTTATTTGCTCACTGTGATTTTGGACAAAGCCATTATTTATGGAAAACAAGTTGTTAGTCTCAAAAGGAAAGCACGTCACCCTACTATACATGATGTGTAATTGTTTCTGGTAAAAGATAAAAGTAATGTGGCAAGATATTTGAAAAGAAAGTTTCTTGGCTGACTTCATAAACTTTAATATTTATATAACCTTTAAGCAGTCAAGAGACTATGCCTAATGACAGTCAACTAACAGCTTGACCTTTCTTGAATGGAAGAATGGTAGCACACTTACAAGAGTTTCATTTCAACAGCAACCTAATGTTGAATTTTTTTTGGCTACTAGTGTACAGTGAGCACACTGAAATTCACCTGGAGCCTGGAAATGTATTATTTCCATTAAATAAGTCCTGCACAACTGAAGAATAGAGGATTGAAGAAGCAGTCACCTTCAGATTCTGTAATTCTATTTTGAAAATCTTATTACAAATTAAATGTAAAATATCTCAACTTCCTAAAAATATTAGAAGGGGTACATATGCAAATTGGCTATTACCATATCCAAAATCTTTATGGTAATCAGCAGTTCAATAATTTGTAAGAGTATGTAAAGCCTAAACACTGTTATTTTTCTTCTGCCTTTCATAGAGGAATTAATCATACTGTCACAGCAGTTTGAAATAATTATAAAAGTGAGTTTGAAAGATTAAGATTAAATACTTTCAAAATGCTTAACTGAGATGTTTTCCTCAAACATACAGTAGAAGGACAAGTAATATTTGAATATCACTGGGTCCTTTGTGATGATTTAGAACATAGCAAAGCAATTATTTTCTGTAGGAGGTTAGTTTTAAATAGCTATTGCTAATTCAGAACAGTAGTACATAGACAAGCATCAAGATCTCTTACTTTACTTGATGAAAGTAAATGAAATGAAAGCAAACCACATCAAGAATGTGGTTGTGAGGTGCAAGGAGACAGTTACAGGAATCATTTGCACAGTTTGGGTTGGTGTTTGGTTATTTTGTTGTTGTTTGGGTTGCTTTTTTGCACACAGTTTGAGAGAATGTCTCTCAAATTACAGAGAAAAAGAAAGCCTAAAGTATGTGAGTAATCCTTATTTAATATTCTTAATCAAGATGACATATGCACTTCCATTAGGAACACAAAGACCTTTCAAGTATTTTTGTAAGCTTGGATGCAACATCAAAGTAAATTAGTAAAAATGACGTATTGCAGGAATGCTGATGCAGTTATTCAGAACAGAAAATACAGCCTTGTTACACAGACACCTCGAGTGTTGTTCCAGTCTTCCTGGACATGGTTACAGCACAGCAGTACAGGGTAGGTCAGGCCCTTTGCAGAGAAAGCCTTTTCCACTTTGGAGAGAAGAAAAGCTGAGACCACTATAGAATCTCTATTCTATAGAATACAAAACTGCAGAGGAGTTTGGTAAGCTGAACACAGAACAGTTGTTTATTCCTGTAATAGAGGAACTCCAGATACTTAACAATGCCAGTAGGAGAACAGCATAAAGCAGATGGGGGGGGACACAAGGTTTCTTCGGGGATAGGCAGGGTTAGTGATTGTGGTACCAGGAATTTGGTGTTTCAAGAGCCGGTGGAGGCAAACAGTATGAGCAAGTTCAAAAACCAAACTCAGTTTATGAACTGGAATCCAGAGATTATTCCTGCTTGTCCTTTTCTGTTCCTTGTAGTCAAGACAGACTCCTGGGCTAGGTAGACAAATGCTCTGACTCAGAGCATTTTTTACTCTTGCATATTCCTTTAATGTGACAGTGAAGATGAAGAAGAGGTTTCTTGCCATCTAGTAGAACTTAATTTAAAATAATGCTCATAGTAAGTCTCCATTAAGTCACTGAAAAAAATACTTCAGCTGATTTATAAAACAGCTGTTAGGAAACTAATTTTTGAATGGACAGTACTTTCAGTCTTGAGGCTTATAACTATTTTAAAGGAAACTGCTCTCTATTGAATTTAACTGAGTGGAGTACCTTTATAATACATTGCACATTCTCTAGCTTTCATTTTGGGGAATAAAATGTCATGAAAAGGCCAGAATTGCATAATCTTCTAAAATTGTGGATTTCCAAGTAAGAGAATAAGCCTCTTACGTAAGTAGAGACTCTTAGGAATGAAACATTGCCGTCTATTTACTGCTATGACTTCTGCTTAGAAGCACATCATCAGCCCCTAAGCAAGCGTATTCCTGGTTCTGGAGGTTGGGAGGAGTATTTTGGCTAAACCACCCACTGGTCTCATTTTGGAATTGTATCTCCAGCCTCTTGCTGTCACTGAGAAAGAGGAGAAGCTAAACATCAGCAGGAGGCTGTCTGTTAAAAGTACAGCAGTCTGCTCATACGAGTTGAAAATACAGTGTTTCAGCTTTTTTCTTTTTAAAATCCAGATTCTGCTGTCCCAGGTTGCATTTGGTTTTCACATAAATTAAATTTTTACAAAGAGCACTTTGAGCAGCCTGCAGGAAAGGTATCACTGTATGAGCTGAACTGGGCCACACCTGGCTTCATAAAGATGCTCTGACACTTTAACATGAGGAACTTTAACAAAATTAATGCTTCATATTATTGTTTTATTACTTCATATCATGCTACTGTGTTCCTATAGTTTAAAACGTTTAATAAATCAGAAAGCCAGAACAAAAGAATTGCTTTTGCAATTGACCTTTCATTACTTTGGCTTGCACTTGTAGGCCTCCAACATATAACTAATGTGCACAGTTTAAATGTATGTAATGCAGAAGTTCAGAATTAAAAATACCGTAAAAGTAGCTTGCTATTTTTTCACACATTAGTTTGACTTGGATATTTTTAATTTATAGGGTTTTAAATTCATGGCTATATTAATACCTACAGTACCTTCAATTAGCCTTTGAAGACTCATCAACAACTGTAATTGTAGTTCAAGATTAAAATTCCATATTTCCCTGTAGGAAAATGCAGTTAGGTCTCCTTAAATTTTCTCTGTTGCCTGGAAGATAGCTGGTGACATATTTCTGATGCAGTCCTTCTCTACCTGTGGGCCTGAACGTGTCTGTTGCCTGCCAAGCTCTTCATTCCAGAGATGAGATCTGACTCCTGGAGTCAAGCAGTCAGCTTTATACTCCTCAATATTTTTATTAAAATGAACCAGAGGTTAGCTCATTTTAAAGGCCTGGAGAAGAATTATTAAGGAGCTGATTAAGTCAATTACACTGCTTAGGGAATCCTTTTTGCTGTGTTGTTGTTAGCCAGGAACCTTAATAGGACAATTAGGATTAATTAAAATCAGCCTGATTGATTAGGATATATAAACCTTCACGTGAGCTGTAGCTGTGTGGTTGAGTTTGTGCAGTCTGTGAAGGAGCAGGGGAAGGTGGCAGTGGATGCTGAGGTTTATGCTTCTGCAAATATTATCTGTATGCAGATAGGAGCAGGCTGATTTGAGGGGGCAGTTGGTTTTGACAGGGATGATTCCAAACCAGAGAATTAAATTTTCTGCATTTCCTTATTGGGATTAACAGGACGTGAAACTGAACAAAGAAACAGCAAAAGGATTTTGCTGTATATATGTGTAAAATGACCTGGAGGTAGGGAATCAATTCTTATTTTGCCTGTGAGATGGTCTGATTTAAACTTGCCATGATCACTTGAGCCCAAGGAGCAATGAGGTTTTAAATGAATGCAATGTGAGGGAGAAGGGCACTAAAACAAGGAGTTTGTACTGCCTCTTGGGAGAGCCTCTCTTCCAGTGGATATAAGCTCCCAAGTTAGGTGGCTGAGTTGCCATTAGAAATCAGTTTCTGCAATCAGCATGGCCATCTGACTGTACTTCTGTCTTCAGAATGTTATTAAATGGATGATGTCCAAGAAAATTTGAACATTTCTGTAATCACTGTTTTAAACTGTGCCAATACTACAGTTAATAGATTCAGCCATATGCTCACACAGCCCTGGGATCTTTACCTTTTTCAGTGTCATACAGTTGGTACGCAGACATATGATGGGAAAAAATGCCATAGGAATGGTCATATGGCTTTTCATCTTCTGGGGAACGTAAAAGGGTGTTTAGGTCCTTTGCTTTTTTAATGGCCAAACAATATCTCTCTTTGTTTAAAGCATGGCTCTGCTCTCACCTGCTTTTCTTATATTGATTCATTTTGATTACTTCTGGAAACTTTTTATATCTGGTGTTTTGTCTCTTTGAAATAGCTTTCTTCTAAAAGGAAACTGATCTCTTTGAAAAAGGTTATCTGAGGAATGCACCTTAAAGCTTCCTTTGTTTTACTGCCAATGAACATAAGTTGCTCCATTATTCCGTATCTTTATCCAAGATTTTTTCAGACATTTCTTATGTAGGGAAACATAAAAAGAGTCTCCACTAGACATCAGCAAGCCTTTAATCAGAAACAGTATATTTATATTTTGTTCTAAGCAGTTGGATTCTAGATGAGTGTTATCAGTCAAAATTTCTTTCTTCAGGTGCTTCAAAAGAACTAGGTATCTATTAATGATCTAGAAAATTAACTAATCTTTCAAAACAATATTTATAAGCATCTCTTCATTTACTACACTCCTGAACTAGTGAATATCTAGAGAAGTGTGCTATCTCAGCTCTACATACCAGTAAGATCCATTTCCAAAAATGCTTATTCCTTCTTATTACGGAACATTTTCAAATATTATTTCAGATGTCAGTTCAAAGGAGAATCAGCTTTTCACATTACTATTTGAAAATATTAAGGTTCCTTACTTTTATCTCCTGCTGTTAGGAAATACCAGAGGAATCCCTGTTTTCAAGAAATAGCATTTAGCAAAATTTGATGTTTAACTAAATAGCATACTATCCTGTGATATGTATCGTCTGAAGTTATCTATGCAGTCCTGGGGTGTCTCTTAATCTGCCAAGTTTCTGCTCTTAAAGATAGTGATAGGTGAGGAGAAAGAGGTAAACAGGAGATAATGGTGTCACTGCAAAAAAAATCTCATACTCTTTTAATCCTGATAAAAATATTTATTTCAGGGGCTAATACCCAATAAGACTCAGTAAGTAAGACTATCCTATCTTAAATTATTCTGTAATTTAAGAAGGCAAAAGTAATAATCTACAAGATTAGGTTTTTCCCCCAGATTATATTGGAGTAAATCCTAGAATCCTCATGACATCACAATATTAAGAACATAATGGACACCATCTACTTTTATTCTGCTGTCTAAAATATAATGCTATTCTGAGAAATTCCTGTATATTGTCATGACATGCCTGAAAAGTCATAAATCCCTTTCAGAGATTGTAATTGTGGTCATCTCTGGCAGTAAGTAACCCTTATTAAGTATTTCTAAACTTTAATAAATCCAAACAATGAAAAAAAAAAAAAAAAGCTTATATACCACATATATGTGGTATCCCACTCCCGGTTTTCATTACTGATGCAGAAAAAGATTATAGAAAGCTTTGGTACTTATTTCCCTTAATTTTTTAAGGACTTTTTTACAAGCCACCTGTCATTTTCAGGACTTTATTTACTCCTAAACATCCTCACCCAGTGTTTACAATAAATTGTATATGCCCTTTAAGACTGAAGTATTAATAAGTAGAAATTTACATAATATAATACAAGTCAATAACTAAAAATACCCTCTTTTCACCAATAGGTGGTGGTGCTGGCTGGTTCTTTATCTGTTGCTTTTTCAAACTTCATGGTAACTAACCATAAAAACATCTGCATATTTCTAGCATAAAAAATTAGACATAGGTAATTCAAGATGCTTGTAGCCAGTGTGCCATGGCTGCAGGAGGAAATGCAGACCCTGTGAAAGGGTGAGCAGTGTTGCATTGCTGGAGGAAGATACAGAAAATACTCTTCAATCTCTCTCTCTCCAGACTGCTTAGAATACAAGCTCCCTCTGGTTTTAGTTGCTGTTGCAATGTCTTCCATTGAAGAAACAATCTGTTGCCATGTCACCTGTGGTCTCCCGTGATTCCCAGTTGCCAGTTTATGAGGTGGGAGTATCAGGATTTGTGAGTGCACAGAGTGAATGCTTGAATTCCAAGTACAAAACAATGGTGTATGAATGGATAAAAGGCTGTGAAAGAGAGGGCTCTTTTTCCAGGCAGCGAGCAAAAGTACTGAGAGAATTGGAGGTCATCTGAAGTTAAACCCAAGTGCATCACTCAAAGATTATGAGATTCATACATACAAAAGATGAACATTACAGTAGGTAAGTTACAATGCCAAAAATGTTGGAGTAAAAGCATACGTGGCATGTTGAACACAGGAGGAAATGAGTAAGAAAAACACTGTTCCTCCCTTTGATGGAACAGTTCACGGTTGCATAAAAGTGTTTATTTGGCCAGGATGTGCCCTGAAGTCGGTAATATCACAAACAGTCTGATGGGTGCCACTTGGGCTTAGCTGTAGGCCTTGTATTATATTAAAGCAGTTTCAGCAAGCCACGAGTTTCTCTAAAAGAACAATTAAAAGTTGACACACTTCAAATGAACTCAAGAACAAATTAAAACATGCCTATAGCAAGGACCATGTTTTTAATTTTGTATAACCTTCATTAGAGCCTATGATAATGAGACACAAGAATTCTTAATGCTAAATAAAGCATCAAGAGTATGAATGTGTTCATCGTCTGATTGCTTGCTTTGTTGTGGGGTTTTTTTCCTTCTGTTGTCTTTTCCCTGTATCTCTGGCTTATTTGCTTCCCTGTTTTTTCTGTGGTCTGCTCTCATTGCAAGGAATAAGATAACTCATGACTGGCAGCCAGCAGCATGGAGTGAGAATTCTCTTTTGTCACATTCTGTTGCCAGCTGCCAAGTGAGATATGCAAAACCTTGTTTCAGAAAGTTCCAGTATTGTCAGGTTCTCTAGGCTGCTAATGTCTTTCATTCTAGTATTTTGGAAGGGAAAAAACCTCAGGTAAAATATTTGAGCTTCTCTGGTTTTCCTTTGGAAGAAAGAAGAAAGAAAAGGAAAAAAAAAAAAAAAGAGAGAAAAGATGGAAATTTATTAAAGATTAAATTTTAAAAACACCTATTTTTAGCTGTTATGCTGGTAGATAACAAGTTTTCAGTATGCATATAAACTCTGCAGTTGCTGAGGTTCAAACATGTAATTCTCAGTGCCAAAGTATCTGACAACTTGAGCTCATGCCTGACTACTCTGAAGTGAGTCTATAGACCCACTTGCTAGATGAATTCTGGCTTTTCATTCTATCACCATATCTTCTTTAAAGGCTTCTCTTATATGCAAAGTGGACCCAGAGTCTCACCAGCTTTAAACATTTTTTACTTCCATACTGAGCCAGCCAGATTTTAATTTTGTCTGGTTCTGATGCTGTCTGGGGGATTTTTATGGCTTCAGCTTTCTCAAAGATTATTTCCTACCTTTAACACCAACTGTTGCTCTTTTCTGTTTCTAGATGAGTGCTGTGTGCATTTGTACTGTCTGTCTGATATGATGTCCTTAAGTAACCCTGTTTTCTCTTTAAGTAACCATGATGCCACCAGCAAGTGCAACTCCACTTAAACTTTTTCAATGTTGTCATGGTCCATTTCATAATCCACTCAGAAGCATCCTAAGTTTTCACTGCTTTTGGTTTGCCCTGGAGTGATTCCTGATATCACTCTGTTAATCAGAACCACCTGCTGCTCAAAACTAACCAAAAACTTGAGCTGACAATAATGTTAGTAAGGTATCAGCTGTTAAAGCTCTAATGATAACTAAAAATTTGGTTCCCTTTAGTTCTTCTTTTTTCTCTAAGCTGAGCTTTAATTTCTCAAAGAAAGATTTCCCGTAGTGGTTGGATTAGAATAACCTCTGGATGCAACCCCTGGCTAAACCCTCATCAGATGACCTTCTGACAGCCCCCTAATTTCACCCATGTTGTTAACATAACAACATTAAAATAATCTGTTGTATTTCAGTTAAATACTCAGTATTTCACATCAAGATGGGACATTACTTACAAATTCTTGAGAAAAAGCAGCAGTAAAGGAGAATTTGCAACACTGAAAGGTAGACTTGAGCATTAATGGTTGAGAAGATGGCAGTCTAGGAGCTTGAAGTGTACAAATACTGAAGTACAGTAACAGCTAAAGAGAATTAAAATAGGGACAGCACTTCTGTGGCTTTAAGCATTGATGAGGAGCAATGCGTTGAACCTGCTTAGATAATATGGTAGTTCTGTAATGAAGCATAGAAGCATAATATTTAACAGCTAAAGGATAATTTTTCTTATGGGCAGTTAAGTAAAAAAAAAAATCTCATTTTACAAAGCTACTACTGTACAGAAAACATGGAGAGCTAAACCCCTCTGTGATTTTTAACAGGGATAGGAGTAAATATTTCTATATATACAAGATTGACACATATGTGTGTGGAGTTAAGGGAGCCTCCCTCTCTTTGGAGCTGAGGGAGTGTATACATACATAGACATACAGAACACAGGGGAACAGGACTGAGCTGTGGTTTTACACTTTAAGAAAAATAAAAGTACCTTTGGAGAGTTAAATCTCCCAAGATTTTTATTAAAAGACTTTAATGAAAGATTTTTTTTCCTTTTCTTTTTTTTTTGTTTTTAAATACAACTACTTTTTATTCTGTTCTCTAACGTGCATTGCTTTTCTTTATCCGTTTGAAGTTTTCTGAATTTCAGATTATTAGCTGGAGGACTTAGCTTTGAGCTTGATTCTGGCACTTGTGGTTTCCCTGGAACACAAAATACCACCTCTGGCTTAGGAGGTTCCTGAGCTGCACTGAAGCCTGGGGGGCTGTACCTGAAAAGAGTCATTATGTAGTTGCCTTTCTCGTAACTTCTTTCTCAGACACAAGTTTTTGGCTGTTGTGGGATATGAACCTGCAGACTAAATGGTCTCAGTATGGTCATTCATTTAACCATCTACTAATTTTTTCCCAAATATTTTCAGCTGAAAAAAAAAGAGGCAGGATAGGGAAAGCAGCAGTATCTGGGCTGAGCAAAGCTAGAAAGGATCAGATCCACAATGCAATGCATACATGTTTCAAAAGTAGTTAAGGAATAGTTGAAATTTTGCCATGACTTAGGTTGGTTTATGCATTTAAGTCTGTGTAATATTTGCTGGAAATTATAGGATGTTAAATTAAACATAACAGTAAGGACTGAATTGGTACCTGCTTCATAACTATGCTAATGTACTAGTCGCTGAGCACAGCATGAAACTTCTGTGGACTTAAAATTCAGGAATATTTCATTTCATTTGTGGTGGTGGAATTTTAAAGGAATGCCAATTAAGTTAATGTAGCCACTGCATTTTTTCTAAAAACACATGCAAAAGACAGGTCTGCTTCTTTTATGAGCGTATGCTGGCTTCACTCCCAAGCTCCAATATACCTCCCCATCCAAAATGAGGACATGTTTTTTAATATGAGGAAGCTCAAAAAGGTGATTGACTAGATGTGCAAGGGGGAGACACCGTGAACATGAGAGCTTATCACAGAGACATCGGTGTAAGTCAGGGAAAATCAGAAAGAGCTTTGAAAAAAATTAGTTCCAAGAAAATTCTAAAGAGGCTTTTTTTGGTTGGGCGCTATGTAAAAGAGGGCTATGAATAAAAAAAAACCTCCCAACTCGTGTTAATCTTTTCTTGCACTCATGAAAGTGAGGCATCACTGCAGTGTTGCTTATTTATAAATAATGTATAAAAAAAATGAGTGATACATTGCCTTTTTTTTTTTTAATTATTAACAACATATTTTCCTAATCTAGAACAAGGTGATACTGGAGAATAAGGTTCTCTTTCAGTATGTATTTGGTTGTTTTGTGGGGTTTTGGAGGTTTTTTGGTCGGGTGGGAGGGGTTTGTTGTTTTTTTGTTGTTTTGTGTTGGGCTTGGGTTTTTTTGGTGGAGAGAGATGTGGGTATTGTGCTAGGGTTTGGGTTTTTTTAAGTGAATTTAACATTCAGGGAATTCTTTCTAATAAGAAAGTAAGACTAAATATACAATTATGAAAACATTTCCTTAAATCTTCATCCTCATCTGGAAGGATGTAGCTTTTGTACCAAAAGATATCTCAAGGGAAGAAATCCACTTAACAGTTGCAGTCTGTGAGTGCTGACCTTCTTGTAGATGCTTATGCACCATTCCTCTGTTTTCTGTGACATACCTCATTCCTAGGAGCAGAGATTTGCAGCTGAAAAACAGTGCTCTAGAGTGACCTGAAGCCAAAGTTGCTTTCTAATTTATAATTGCAGCAAATATTGGTTGGTCACTGTTCTTGGGACTTTTATTGTTTAGCAGTGCTTTTTTAGCTTTTCAGCTGTCTCAGATTGGTGGTAATTACCTTGATTCATACCAAATCTAACTTCTTTTAATGGCAGAATATACATGTTGTAATTAGAGCAAGAAGTCATGTGGGCTGCTGTTCTTTTCTACTTAATGCCCTATTCTGGTTCGTGTATTTAAGCAAGAGTACTTCTAGCATAATATTTTGAATGTTAATAACTACTCAAATTCATATTTTGTAGTTGCTTATTCCAAGATCTTGGTGCAATCAAGACTGCACTTTCAACAAGGAAGTATAATATATGAGAAAGAGTTCCTGTCTGTATTTTCCTTTCTTCTTGGATATGACTTCATTCCCATATTATATATATTCTTCATATATTTATTGAATCCTATAAACACCTTCCTCAGATCTTGGAATATGTTTCATAGAAGGTTAAAGGTATTTGGACTAGCTCTTGAAAATAATGAGGGTAACCTTTAGCTGCTGATCTGAAGAGGAAGATCACATTTTGAAACACTCATTTCTGGAGATACATCTTCTGAACTTACTGAGAGTCTCTTTTCACTTAGAAAAAAATCCTGTTGTTTTCTGTAATTTCTTGAAGGGGTCATTTATGTTATACTTCCTAACATTACCTTCCTTACATCCATTTCTTATTGTTAATTTAATTTTTCATGTCTCTACAATAGGTTTCTGTACCTGGCACTCTTGTTTTGGGTAGTTACAACATTTTTCCCCAGATGGATTTTCTTTCATGTGCATCCCACTTCAAATTTTCTTCTGGTAGAGGCATCTGTCAGAGATCAAAGAGAGGATTAGTTCTCTGTGCTTCTGCAGATAAGGATATTTCTTGGAGGAAAAGTATTTTATTTACTTATGGCTGAAAAGTAGCAAATGATAAACTTGTAATAGCTTTATTAAAATTCTGCCTTTAGGATGAATTACCAGTTTCCCAGTTAATTACCAAACGAGCCATTGCAATGGACAAATAAACTTGGTCTCCTAGAAGCTTTCTGAGTCCTCTTGTATTGTATTTATATTAAAATATTTTCTTGTCTAATTTTTATGAAATAATTCCAGAGGCAAAAACTAGGACCAAAGAAGTGATTCTTGATTATTTGAAAGAGACTAAGAAGGAAAGATGGTGCTTTATGTTCATGGCCGTGTTGAAAGAAAATAGGTTTGAATGTTCTGTCTCAACCCCACTGCAGAAAAACCCAAAAAATCAGTCAACAGCCAAAACATTTATGGGAACAGGTCTTAAGCCCTCATGTGACAATTTCTAAAAGAATTACAGTATTTTGCAAGTTCGTTGCACCTGTGAGTAGCAAATATGAGCAATGCCAGGAGCATTTTAAATCTCTTCAAATGAAAGTGGTTCAAGGAAAATTAGAGAAACCTAAAGTGGTACCTGGCATAAAGTGATGTATTGTAAGAGAAATGGATTCAAGAGCAATAGAATTTGGAATATGGCTGTAATTGCCAACACAGCCAGTCATTTCATCCCAGGACCCAGGTTGTCTCTTTTACCTTAAAGCCTCATCTCTTGAATTACTGTGAACAAACCTGTACCTTTTTAGATGTTAAACCTGGCAAATAACACTGCTATGACAAGCTAATCACCCTGGTTATGATAAAAAAACTTTTGAAGCGGCAATATGTTTCAAAATATTTCAGAAGAATTCTTGTTCTGAAGTCTTGGCCTTTAAAATTCTTGGGTTTAGTAAGCTGGTCTTACTGCCTTCACTGAGACCTGACCTGGTAAGTCATCACTACTGGCAGATCTGAAGTCTAAAATACAGTATTATATTCCTTCTGCTAGAATAGAAATAATTTTCTCTTTCCAGCAGCAACAAAACAGGCAGAGAAAGTATCTCTCTTTCAATAGTACTCCAGTGTGGTTTGAGAGACTTGTTCGCTCCCTGCGTCTGATACAAACATGTAGCCACATTTCAGCAGGAGTGTGAGAGCTGCACCACTCATGCAGCTGGAGGCACCTCATTTCTCACTACAGTTTTCCCCTAAGGTTTGGGGAGGCAGGGAAGAGGGATATTGGTTTCTGGATTGCAATTTAGTCAGTATTCAATGCAGTTTTTGTTTACTGACTGCTGGTGCCATATAACTGTTTCCGAGGTCTGCAGAGACACAATGTGCAGCTATTTAAATAGAGCAATGGCACAAGGTTATATTGTGAACAAGAAAGAACCAGAAGTGACCACTTCTTACAGGCTGTTCCATTTTCTCTTTGATGAACACTTCACTGTGATGTGGAATGTATAGCTTTCAACAGTTGCTGAAACTTGTTTGGAAAGTCTCTTGATGTTTGCAGTGTTAATAGATCCTGCCCTCATGTTCGGTAACTCTGCATTTTAAAACTTTACCCTCTGCAGGGCACAATTCACTCAGAAATTTTGTACTGGTAAATGTCAAAGTTCGGTACATTATTCACAGTTCATGTATGGTTTCCTTATGGAAAGGATCTAAATTTGGTGGTGCTGCTGAATGACTTTCAGAATAGAATGTAATTTTGTACACCTGGTGTTCTGTTTAATTGTCATCAGACTTTGGTTTTCAACAAGATAATTGGTGAGCTGTGTTTGGTGCTTTGAAAAATAAGTTGTCTTCAAGTCTATTAATGTTGTTCAAATACATACTTTTCTGAAAACATGTTTTCTGTCATAAGCCTTCCGTGATACCGAGCGATGTAAGAGTTTATCAGGCTGTTATTGTCACAGATGAGAAAACAAAGTGTTACAGATAAAAGTCTTACGAACACAACTCTCATCTTGATCACTGTGGAAATTAAGAAGCCTATTTCATTTATATTCTGAAAATTAAATTAATAGACATAATGGATGAATAGGATGCTACTTTTTGACCTCTTTCCTGACTTCTCCCAGAAGAGGAAATGCAAGGATTAGTTCTCAGTACCTTCTGTACTTAAAAGCCTTCCTTTACATAGTTTGTCTGGTAAAATGGAGGAGTATTCAGCCGGAGAGCAAATTGTAGCACTTCTTAAAAGTAAATGTAGTAGTATAATCACTCTAGAACCAAATTTCCATCAAATAATGCACACAATTAACAATTGGGATAGGTGTCACTGCTTCTAATGTTTCCTCAAAAGCAGAAAAAGTGTGAAGTCTTGACGGAACAGCTCAACTATCGCGGCAGTGGTGCAGCACCAGCGAGAAAGTGCCGGTGGGCGCGGGGCACGTGCTGGTGTCGCAACCTTCCAGAGAAGCGTCTTTAGAAAGACCTCCTGGTGGTAACAGGCACATTCCCACTCCTGAGAGGATAGGGATTTCAGCTCTTTTGTGAGAGCCCCACTTTGGCCAACAGTGGAGGGAGGGATCATGTGTGGTGATCCAAGGCAGAGTTTATTCCTCCTCGAAGGGTCCAGGGACAAAATGGCTCCATGGGGCAGAGGGAGGGGGGTTGATATAGGAGAGCCAGGGGTCGGGGTAGAACAACTAACGAATCATCTGAGGGCACAGGAGTGGTACAAAGGGGGAAGGACCAATAGGTTACAGCAGTTTACATGAAACAGGGAGGCATGTTAGGGGAAACCTTATCATAATCATTATCAGGAGAGAGTGCATAAGGGCGTTCCCTCCGTGGGAGAGAGGCAGGCTCTTTCTCTGCAGGGCTTTCAGCCTCCACATTCAACAGATGCAGAAGATGCATCTTGTACTTATACTCTGGCTGGCTTTGGGTTGCACCCAATTCATTGCAGGGTTTTTTTCATCCTTTGAAACTTACTTGGACAAGTACAGAGGAAATGTTGGTATATAAGTCTGGATGGCCTCCTGATGTCTCTTGTATATCCTGACTGTGTGAGGGCAACAGCACTATACCCATTATAACCTTGCAATTAAGCATAAGTGCATATTTCAGATATATTTATGTAGCTTTATGTGAATTGCCAAACTCTATATAGATTCTTTTTAGATATAATTGGTCTGAAATTCTGTTGCTTAATTATGTTCACTTGGCCATGTGCTTCCTGTTAGCAGCTGGGATCTGACCCAAGTCTAAGCCCTGCAAGGTGGACTTCTCCCCACACAGAAAACTGTCATTTACCCTGGAGATTCTATTAAGCAATTCCTTGTCAAATCATTACTATTTGGAGGCAGCCTATTTTTAACTGATGGCTAATCTTAGGCCATCAGGCCATATCATTTTTGACCTGAGACTACTAAAAAGGTCACTAGGGATAAAAGGAAAAGACTGACTTGAAGAAAAGAGGTTTTTCACTTTGACAGTAGTAGATTGGCATGATAAAAACTAGAATCTTCTTTATGCTGAAGATACAGAACATACATTTTTCCCTTAAAGTTGCTGGATAAGTCACATTTTTATAATAGATTTTTGTAACTATAGTAGTGCTAATAAATCTAATAAATGATGCTGCCTTTGAATTCAGTGATGTGCTATGTAAGGACTTGCCTCCAGAACCAATTAGATAACATTTGTACTGAGAAAGCAACTATTAGAATTAGAATTTAATTTTTCAGCAACAAATAAATGTATTGCAACCTAGAAAAAATATTCATCTTTGGTAATGAAGGTGTTATTAAATATATTGTTTTGATGCATTCTTTATTCTAATTTATTGTTTGAGACATTCCACTGTTCATTGTGCTAAAACACTTTTGGCATCATTAGTTATTACATATAAACCAATTCATTAAGTGAACATGTGTGTGGAGTGTATACTATGTGTGTTGTCCAAGATTTAAAGAATTAATTACTTTAAAGATAAAAAAGCAATCACATCTGAAAAGAGAATTTCTATTGAAATTATGTTGCATGCATTATTTGAGATTAGAAACGTGTCTGTAGATTATTTTTCACCTCTTGTGACCTAATTAGAATACAGCAGAGCTGGAGATATTGAAATTTGTAAAAACGGACTTGTAATAGGATCTATGTATAGGAAACAAGGTGCTTGTATTTCATTGCTTCAAAGAGATGCATAGAGGCACACACAGGCTACAGATTTTTTTTTTCATAGCACAACTGTGTTAAATTCTTTTTAAACAAAGAATCAAAGCCCTTTGGCTGTGGAAGACTAGCTTATGGCACAATAATACCCTGATATTATATGCATTTTCTTAATTGTCTGGGAAAGTTTATAGTCACTGAAGAACAGTACTTGTAGTTCATACTGTATGCATTTAATTTTTAAAATGTGTGCAGAGAAAATAATTTTCATACATTTCTTATAATGAGGTTTCTACAAATAATTAGATTAATTTTTCCCTAACTAAATTTGTGCATATATTTTAATTGTGTTTGTCATTGGTAAGAAATAACCTGTTTATTAAAAAAACAACCAGGCATAATTATCATGTCAAGTCATGAAGATCAATGCCTCCTTAAAGGTCAAGATATGTGCCCCATCCATTGTCTCGTGGCAGGTTGTAGATGTAATGGTGTAATGGCCCTTCCTCCATTCCAGCATCTCTGGGGAATTTCTGTCACTCTTCTTCTTTTTGTAAGTTCCCATGCCAGCTCTGCCCTTCCTACCTGCTATGGAAAGATGCTGGTTTAGGCCCTCTCTCCTGTGCTGTGCCTAGGCTGCAGCCAACAGGTTTTGCTCGATTTCTGCTGTCCATGCCTGCCCAGTGTGCTGGGATGGGCTCCTGCTGTGCCTGCCCTGCTGGGCCACGCCAAGGTGGCATCTTCTCTTCCGTGCTCACACTTGCTCTGGTGCAGAGTAGCAGCCAGGACAAATGGGCAAAGTGAATTCCTTCTGCTGTGCAGTTGTCCTTTCTCTTAACAAAATGTGCAATACTTTGTTTAAACTCTGCAGTTTTATTTTCTTTATTTTCTGTGTCCCACCCATTGAAAACTGTTTAATACTCACTTTTGCATATGGATTTGGGGGTTTTAAATCTGGGACTGAAAATTATTTGCCTAATGGTTGGATTTACTTTATAAATATGCCTCTTTATAAATATACTTCTTGGCTCAGCAAATTTGTTGACTGTTTTCCAGTATTTTAAGGTAGTACTGCAAAATACCTGAGGAAATAGATCATTACAAAATCTAATTCCTCGTACTCAGCACTGAATCAGGACTAAATTTATTTTACATGACAGAAGCAGAGTGAATATTGCAATGTCCTTGAAATCCAGCATGGTTTTAATTGGATTCAGTCTTCTTCTAATGCTACTGTGCAACACAATTTAAATCTTTGGAATTAAATTTATATGACAGGCTGCCATTCTCACTAAAGTGGTGTATCATTTTAATTTATTTATTTTGCTTTTATGTTTCTTGACAAGTAATAAAGCATTAGGTCCTTAGTGGCGAAGGTCTTGCTGCTATTTTTTTTCTACAGTTCTTACATTTCAGAATCCTTTTGCTGACACTTGGCAAAGTGCAACAACGTTCATAAAAAAAAAGGACAACCGTTCTTAAGCTCAGCAAGAATTCTAGTGAGATACAATTTAAGATAAGGAAAGCTTCATTTATGTAATAAAAAATAACCCCTAGTAAATGAGGTTTGTAATGCATTATTTCCTTAGCCTTCCACTGGGCCCATAATTGTGCAGAATATTAATGTACTCTAATAATCAGATCTTAACTTGATAGCCTCTTCACTTTGTATGCAGACTAAAACACTACAGCCCAGTAGATTAGAAAATAAAGACACCGATTGCTTAACTGTAATAAATACATGATGCTGTAAAAATGAAGATAAAAGCATGATGTGTAAAATATGAAAATAAATTAAAATGTTAGGAAACAGGTGGGAAGAGACTTTAAAAATAGATTCACATCTTTCTTTATGGCATTGTTGTGGTTCCTTGTTCCAGTCACAGTCACTTCTACTGCCAATAAGAAGGTAGCTAAAAGTAAGTAATTCCTAGGTTAATAAGCTTATTATTAAAAATTAAATAAAAAATTAAATATGGACACACTGGGAAAAATATAATTGCTATAAATTAAATTTTAAATGCTCCTTATCTGGAGAGTATGAGATTTTAAAAATATTATGTTTCAGTCCCTCTGTTTTAGGCAGCAGGCCTATTTTAATTTCCAGTATACCAGACTCTTGTTTGCTAATACCAAATGAAGTGCATTATCTGTTATGATGGTTTAAATTGATTGTACTGTTTTATCAGCTGGCATTGAACAAATGGCAGGGATGCTGACGAAGCACAGTTTTGTAGGTCTGTCTGCAGTTTCTTTTGGCAACACTCTCATTTGCATGGCTTCATATGGCACTAAGAGCTTTATGTATGTGTTAACTTTGGGAAGAATGAAGCAAATGAACCAAGGAATTGGGCTTTGGCAATGGGTGCACAGATTATGAACGGATTGGAAAAGTCAAGAATCTAGTAAGAGTCACTCTTTTTCTCCACAAAGTTCATCATAAAATTACTTACATAACCAAGCCATTGCTTACCATCACCTGCTTGGTATTACAAGCACAGCAAAATCAGTGCTGTTCATTATTGCTTAGAAAAGAATCTGGTGTATCCAGGAAATGGCCTTTTTCTTCGTCATGGATTTGCTCTTTGGTTTAGATTTTCCTTATTTGCCACCAGTTTCAAATCTTTGTTTGTATGGCTGGCTGGGATTATTATAATGCTATTATTTCTTTTTTCCTCTCTGCAGTTACTACACAAGAAAGAAACTGAAATATTAATGACAGAAACTTAGAACCAGGTGGGAATTCTGCCATGTTCAAACCTCAGCGTGCTCCCAAGTGTTGTGTGTGTAACAGGTGTTTTGCCATCCTTCCATTTTGCCGGGACTCTTCCCACAGGACAAAACAGTGCATTGCCTTATTTCCTGTGTGCGGAGCATCCCTGTTCTTTGATTCATGTGGAGAGCAACAAGTGGCTGTGAATCCTCAAATCAGCACAGCCCCAGGACACAGAGGGCTTCTTCTGAAATAGGTCTTTGGTTTTGACCTGTGAAAATGATTTCTAACAACTGTTAGAAATTTTTGACAGGCCCCTTCATGTAGACTGCTGATAATTAGAGCCTAAATGTTTTTATTTTACTCCCTACAATCACATTTGATCTTGACAATCCATGTTATTAAAGTGTTCAGCAAAGTCCTGATTAGCTGGACTTTTTAGCTGGATTAAATCTGATTAGCTGGAAATTTTGAGACCACTAGTGAGCTAATTCAGACTTGAATTTTCTGTAGGTATAAAACTAGAGCCACCAATATTTCTCTTCAGAAAACTTTGCTCTTCAATAAAATTTAGACTAGTTGTGAATTTTTGTCTTCTCAAGGCCAAGTACATTTTTGGAAGACATGTGCTGGGCTATATTTCGAAATAAAACTTCCCCCCCTCCCCGAGTTTTGGAGGAAAATCATAAGGGAAAAGTATAATAAACATATAGTAAATTTTGTGTTTGCCTTCTTAGCTCACAGCTATTTTTATTATTGTCTAAGCTCTGAACCTTTTAAAAGGAGACATGATAACATCTTACATGAGCAAGTAACTTGCTGCAATCTGAAAGTTCACTAGATCAAAACAGTTGATGTTTTCATCTCTACCTGTGCTGTGCTGTATTTTTTTCACCTGTATTTACTCTGGTGCCTGATAGAAATAATTTCCACTAGGTCTCTTTGAAGTTGTCCAAAAGAAAATTCATTCCTTTGAAGCTTTATGTCTGCCTTAGTTGTTGGAACACATTAATAGATCCTCACATGGCATTTCTAGTTTATTTTCCTAAAGATAGAGTTTGCAGCCTTGTCTTCAAACTTGGCCAGTGTAAGCAAGTGGAGATGTGCAGCAGAACTTCTGTATGAGTCCTAAACAAATTGGCCACTTTCTCCTTGAGTTGGCCTACATAGATATTTGTGTTCCTTCTTCAATATAGCTGTGATGAAACATGTGCTTGGACAAGCTGCACAAACTTGCATCATTGTTGAGGGAGCAAAGGTGATTACAGGGTGTCTGTTTCTGTAGACCTACTCACTCTTTGTACCTGCCCACATGAATTCACTCCTAGCAGAGCCTGTGGGAAGATATAAAGAAGGGAGTTCTACAAGTTATGAAGATTATCTGTGTGGTCATGTAACCAAAATGTTATTAAGAAATTTTATACTGCTGGGGTTTGAGCTTCATCCCTTTGTCAGGGCCTGTAACAAGATACTCAGAGGGCAGCTTGCTTACGGTCTTTAACAGCAACTGCATTGGAAACTTTAATTGAACAAGAATCAGAGGGTTTGTGCCCTTTCATTAGGCAAAGTAGTTAGCATTCAAGGTGAAGTTCTTATTTATAAAACTTTATTTCTGTAGAGGCTCCTCAGTCCAGGACATAAATGTCCTGCTAGAGGGCAAAAGCTCCTTAAATGTTCAGGGAAAGAGAGATCTGCTTTGAACAAAAGGATAGGTCACAAAATTCCACATACTTTATTCTTTGAAGTCTGGTCTCTTCAGCCCTTTCATCTCCTGGTTATTCTTATAGCTAGACTTTAATTAATTGAAACTTTTGTTGGATATTAGAAACTTTGTATTTATAGATGGTATTGACTGCAGTGGTGCAAGACTCTCTGGGAACTCTTTTCATTTGTAATCTGAATTATAACTAAATATTGTAAGCATTTTATAATGAAATTCCTCTGTTGTCTCCCACTATTGTTGAACAGGCTAGTTCCTGCTGAAACAATTATTTGAGGAAGTTGTCTCAAGCTGCCTGAGGATGTGATTTGATCAGTCAGGCAGCTGAAGGGATTGATCCTAGTCCTTGTGAACATTTATTGCATTACTTGTCTTCTTGCCAACCACTTATGGCCTGATCAACTTGATAACGATCTTAGATATCTGACAAAAATGAATACACTATTTTCTATGGGCCCATTTTCAAAATTACTAAACTGTAGGCTGAAGCAATACATGCATAACCATGTCATTACACATCTGTGGTGGCTAGGGGTAGTGGTTAGGGTTAGGGATGAGAGAGTCACAGAGCCTACAGCTCCAGGAGCACTAGGGATGGAATAGGCATGCCAGGGTGATCATGGCCAGTCCGCAGCATTGCTGCTCCTACATCTTTTGATCTGGACCAAACACTCCCCCACTCCCCTGCCTATGGTTAGGATAGTGATTACCATAGTGGTTTGGATAGTATTTAGGTTACTTTTTAGGGGTAGTGGTTGGTGAAATTTGTAGTGAAAGGGTTGGGGTAGTGGTTGTGGGTAGTTTTAAGGGTAGTGGTTAGGGCAGTGTGGTTAAGGGTAGGATCAGGGTAGTGGTTAGTGTGGTCATTCCCTCAGTGGTTCATGTAGTGTTCAGGGCTAGGATTATGTAGTGTTTAGGGGTAGCTCTTATCCTATATATCTGACAAAGGTGAGTGCACTATTTTCTGTGCTCCCATTATCTAAGTAGCTAAACTGTATGCTGAAGCAATATATGTTTAACCATGTCATTCAAAATGCATCTAAGGCATTAAAAATTCAAATCCATTTAGATTGAAAAGAGAAATTTGAAAAAAAGTGGTTCATTTAGTTTTGGGGCATGTGAAAGAAGGAAAACCTGACATTAGTCTTGAGTAGGTGTGTTTTATATTGCTAGTAAAATATTTCTGCAATCAAAATTTTTTCTTCTTTCATTCTTCAATTACAAATTACTGAATAAATCCTTAAAAGGTTAGCCAATTTACTGAATGTCCTTATTTCAGAGAAGTAGACCCAATTAAAATGAGACTGGTGGACTCCTCCTTATGCATAGCTGGAATAAGTGAATGTTTGACGAATGGAATATTTTGTCCCATCTTTCCTAGCAAAGTTGTTTTGCTTTTGTTTGAGGAAGATCAGAGGGATTGGTTGTACCTCAGACAGCAAAGACTGCTTGTCCAAATACTTCCCAAAATCAAACAAGAGAAATCAAAAGGGGAGACCAGTTTCGAAGGATCAGCCATTCTCCAGGGTTTTGTAAAGAGTAAGTTTTACTCTGGAATTTGATGATGCTATTGAAGATAACTTTAGGATTGTTTTCCATTTTGTACTTGGAAGATAGCAGATTTTACAGCTCTGAAAAGAACTTCTGAGCTAAACTAAATAAGGCTTACCATGACAGACTGTAAGATGCTGATTAATTAAGGAGAGAACATCTCATTTTAGTGGTAAAGATGAGAGAAAATCTGCCATAAAGCATGATACCTGGAAGCATTGTTAGTTAAAACTTAAAAATGCTCTTGGTAGATTAGATAGGTATGGCTGTGCTACTTCTTTTAAAATATTTTATTTATTTATTTTAAATTGGACTGGATTTATCTAATCTTTAACTGAATATATTGGTTGCAAGACAGTCTAACCTAGCTATTAAAGCAGCATAATTTAGAATAGTATTAAAGCAGTAAATCTAAAAGGATGCTAAATGCTATTTATTAGATAGTAGACATTAGATCAGCACAAATGACTACAAGTACACAGAAAGGAAAAGATCCATTTGCCTCTGAAACCTTCATGGGAGTACCAACATTTGCAAAGAATTAAATGGAGTACTGGGCTTACACAGCAACTATAAGAAATTTCAACATTCCCCATTGTTACACTTTTACAAAGAATTTTAAGCTGATGATTTTATGAAATAAAATATTATTTTCAGTCTTGAAATAACACTAAAGAAGAAAGTGAATATTTATACAGCACTGCAGCTGAAACAATTTTAATTTTTTTTAGTCCTGACTGTTATTTTCTTGCTCATAAATAATAAGTAGCAGTAAACAGTTGCTGCATTGAGAGTGTAGGAGAGATAAAGTACCCATTGTTGGTGTTCAAAGACAAACAGAAACATGGAGATCTGCACAAAATAATATTTTGGTTATGCTTAGGAAAGAACAATATTCAAGGTAGTGTAAATTTGTTGAAAAGTAGATGGAAGTGCATCAAATTACAAATTCCAAGGGATTCCAGCATGAATACTCTTTTCTTGTAGTATCATTAGATAACTCTGTCCAGGTGATGGTTCTTCCACAGGTCCTGCCACATCCTGATGTGAAAGAGTTGATTTAAGCTCTGACTGGTAAAGTTAGAAAACCAGATGTACATGCTCACTTAGTGCAGTGAAGCTATTTCCCTTTATGCACTGCCATTAGTACCTTGAAGTCAGTTTTGGTTGATGTAATTGAGAAAACATTTGGGGTAGCAGGATAGCAGTAGAGTTAATGAGGTTTCATGGAGCTAAGAATCCGAGTGTAAGTGTCTGTATATTTGAGCAATTTCTCCCTGAAGAAGCACCAATTCACGTTTTGCACTGAAAAATAAAGAGGCTTGAAGAAACCATATGAGGTCAATTGACTGTTTGAGATAATTATACAGAAGCCTAAAATCTATGCTGGTATTTTCTCAGGAAATCATCAAAACCTTATTAGTGTCTTGATTTTGATAGAATTATTTAATATCAGCAACATATTACAGTACAGTAAATATTTTATACTTCACAGAGAAATAAATGTATTGTAACTTGTGACATACATATGACTCCTTTGTCAGACTTATACTAACATAAAAAATAAACTATTTAACATATGCTCTATTGCTAATCTTGGGGGTTTATTGCTTCTACACATT
The DNA here is from genome assembly GCA_013397375.1 of Toxostoma redivivum. Lineage (NCBI taxonomy): Eukaryota > Metazoa > Chordata > Aves > Passeriformes > Mimidae > Toxostoma > Toxostoma redivivum. The sequence goes on from VXBI01000886.1 coordinate 128,213, forward strand.
TTTATGAAGACATTAATTTTCCAGAAGTATTCTTCCTGGAGTATTCTGAAGTATCTTCAGAAATCAGCAGTTATCAGTCTAACACATTGCAGTTCCTGGAGGTCTGATCTCTAGCCCTATTTCACTTTCTTTTATTTGTGGAGCCTTTTTGATTTGCCTGAACTATATGTATACTTTTGGGGATTAGTAGAAAATTATTTTTATATAACTTAGACGTGTATACTGGACTAATGATACTATTTATTTAGTTTGTATATTAGTGTTGCAAAGAGATTATAGAAGATTACCCCTCTAAAATTATAGTGGTTTATGCCAGTCCATTACTTAAAAATTGCTTTTTGCAATTCTAATTTTAAGGCCTTGGCTTCTTTAAATGGAGACTTTGTAGGGAGACTATTCTTCTTCTTCTTATTATTATTATTATTATACAGATATTAGTTTTGGCATAATAAGAGGATATTTCACAACCCATATGTCAAAATGGTTTATACAAAAAACATGAATTAAACTGTAATTGGGATTGAATCTTTATTGTAGGGACAGAGCTGAAAGTCAAACAGTTGCTCAGAAGGTAGTGTTCCACATGAATGTCTAAAAAAGCAAAGGTTGAGTTTGTTCTAACTGTGTGTATGTGATCTTGAATGTCTTTGTAGCCAAAAACTCAAAGTTATGCTGTCAAGATTGTGAAATCCAAATTGTGTTTTGTCTAATTCTTTCTCTACTAACATTTCTTGAAAATTTATCTGTTGTCAACTCAGATATACCCTGTTCTCCTTCTTCTTTCTTTAGCTATTGTTTCCAGTAAGAAAACAAAATGAAAGACTTTGGATAGAAGCACTAATGGCAAGTTTGTAATTGAGACTGGACTCCAAGAGCTCAGGTCTTGGGTTTTTTTCCCTCCCTGTTGACTCATAATTTACTCTTGGTAGAAAAATAAAATTATTTTCTAGATCTACTATACCTTCAGTTGCATGATAGGTAAAGTTTGATATATTGATCATATGAACTGGTTTTCTGAATTAACTATATTTTTCAGGGAAAGAGTTTGCTCTACTGCTGTGTCCTGTATGGGATAAAAACCCAGTCAATGTTAAAATAATAGTGGATTTTTCTCACTGTTCTCCCTGGCTTTCTTTCAGTTGGCAAAGATGCAGTAAATAGATCTTCTTGTGGTTTATATCCTCTGTTTTGACCCTTGAATATCAGGCCAGACCTGAGAAAAGGTGGCTTATGTTCTCACACCTTTAAACTGAAATCCATGGCCATACAAGAGTGGAGGCCAATAAAATAACCCGCTATCTGGATATCAAAAGTATTACTGAGTGGATATTGGAGACTTTTATAGATGCAAAAAATAAGGCAGAATTTTTCTGACACCTTAACAAAAGTGTTGGAAAAAACCTTTTGATCAGAAACCTTTGGTGTTGCTTTTGGTTTGTATTTTTCACAAAAGGTGTGCCACTAAAGGCTTATCCTGTACAAAATTATCCTGCAGTTGGGAGCATGTAGGTAAAATTAAATGGAGTAGCTAAAATTAGGATTTGTCTGTTTCTGTAAAAGAATTATCTCACTGATTTTAAAATTATTGCTGTTGCTTGTGTATTTCTTACTGTCTGGGTGTTTGGAGTCTTTTATACAGTAAATACAAGAAAATTTCTGGTATCTTGGGACTTGAAATAGATATTTTCAGGCAAAATTATTTGTTCAGTATTTATTTCCAGAGCCCACTAGACCAAAAGTGTAATTATATGGCTACAAGAGATAATGAGAAAGAAAGGAATATGTTACTAGTCCATCCTAGAGGATTGCTGTGAGAGTGGACATGTGCCTGAGCCTTGTATTTACCTTGCTTCTGTGAGTGTCTTGTGCTCTGCCAGGAGTAGGTGCACAAAGGGTCAGGAGGAAGCATGGCCAGGACAGCTGACCTGAACTGACCAAAGATATTCCACACCATAGACAGTCCTGCCCAGTTTATCAACTGGGGGACTTGGCCAGAAGTCACTGATTGCTGCTCAGGGCTGGGCTGGGCATCAATCAGCAGGTGGTAAGCAACTGTCTTGTGCTTCACTTGTGTTTCTTGGGTTTTCTCTCTTTCCTCCCCTTCTTTCTATTGCAATGATTCTTAGTAGCATTCTAATAATTATTATTATTACATGTAATTTCAATTATTAAGCTGTTCTTATCCCAACCCATGAGGCTTAGTGTTCGCTTTATTTTCCTCCCTGACTCCCCTCTCAGTCACATGAGGAGCAGCTGCATGGTACTGAGTTGCCAGCTGGGGTTAAACCCTGACAGATTTATATTGGATTAGTTTGGTTTTATGCATTTTTTGTATTAGGCATGAAAGATTATCTTGTCATCTATTCTTAATTCATAAATAATCTTATCTATGCCTAAAACCATAAAAGGATCCTATAAGTATCAGTGCTAAATAACGACATGTACTGAATGCAGGCAAAAATTCCTCCTACCCTCAGAACTATAACTGATTTCCTGGTAAAAGCATGATCATGTAGATTAGTAACTTCCAGTTCAGCTGAGTGTCTGCCAGTGTTTGTCCATGGGGATTCTCTGATTCTACATGTACCTTTCAACACAGAAAAAAAGGTAAAAGTTAACTGTAAAAAGAGAACTTCAGACTAATTATATGGAAATCATACCAAAAGTATAATTAAAAATTAAAACAATTTCCTTTTACCTTTGAATCTATGTATTTGCAAAATAAATGCTTAAATGAAAATATTTTGTTATATTAAAATAATTCCAAGAAATTCCTAGCAGGTTGAAAGTTGTTTTTCTAATTAACAATAATACAATATAAAACTGTATTTCACCTCTATTAGATGTTCATATATTTGTTATGTGAAATTTAGCTTTCATACTACCTGACCAAATGGATGTTTCAAATGTGTGGAATGGCAACTGGGTGGTGACCCACATGTGTTGAGTCTGTCTGTGAGCACTTTCTGCCTTCAAGGTTATTCATGCATGTCAGTAAAGCTTAAGAGCTCTTGTACAAATGTTTCTTGTTTGGGCATTTAATACTGTGTATGATGGTGACAGCTCTTCCAGTATATCAGAGGGGCTATGGAAACAAGACTCATATTGTTCCAGTGTAGGGCCAAGGCATTCAACTAAGTCACTTATAGCTAGAAGTAAGAGGGCAACAGTGTAGGAGTGATTGTGAAAGAAAACAGTCTCAGATAAATGGTCCAGAAAAACCCCTCAGTGATTAAAGCAATGGAATTTTATACAGAAATTGCTTAGAAGCAGACCTGACTCTGAAATCAACTTCTGTCTCAAAATCACCGTAAAGTCTGTGGGCTGTTTTTCTTTGTGGTTGGGGTATTTTTAATTTCTTCATTGTAGAGTAATGCAAGATAAATGATAAGTAAAAATTTCCATACATTTTACTTTCTGACCAGGAAGTACCTTCTTCATTAAGCACCTTTGCTACCTTTTTAATATCCAGAAGTGGCAAGGTGTACTTTTAAAGCTTGTTTGACAACATACTGAGACACTGGAAGCTTGGTGGTGTTTGAGGTTCTGGCATACTCTGGTTTTTGGCAAGTCATGTTTACTTCTAACTGGGATGAGGGAGAGGGATAGGACATTGCAGCAGCAATGAAAAGGTGACAGAAAATCTCAGACCTTCTTCCCAGCACATCAATTCAGCAGCAAAATAGTGAATGATTTCTTGGGGCAGCATTCCTGCGCCTTTTCCATGTCCAACCATGCCTTATTAACATTTCTGCAGCAGCCTCTTGTTCAATCCATAATCAATAGTATCTCCCCGAAGATTTGCAAGGAACCAAACTGGGAATTGTTTCCGGAGATCTCTCTTAGTTCTCCATTCTCTCAGAGAAGGAGGGGCTCTTTCTTCCCATTTTCTTTCATGGCATTAATTTGGTGCCTAGGAAAAGGACAAGCTTTGATGCAGTCATTTGTGATGGTTCAAAATGCCTCCTCCTCCCCTGCTGTGAGATATTCTTTCTCTCCTGGCACAGCAATTCTGACAAACCCATACATGGAACATGAAAGCTTTGCTAAAATGCTGCCTTCTGTGCATCAGCAAAGAGTCTGTCAGGATCTGCTCTGTGGTAATAGCAGGGGGATTCTGAAAGGTGAAAAAGGCAATTTGAAGGTTTGAAAAATGAGGCCACTTGCTTAGATGTTTGGCTCACTCTAACTTCAAGGACAGCTGGACACATAAGATTTCTTACCAGCTTCCAAAATCAAAGGTTGTGGAACTGGGCTGTGGCTCCAGACTGACTAGAAGATAAAGCCTGATGACTCTCATATTAAATTTTTGTCTTCACAGAGATTTTTAGAAGTTTTGCAATTGATTAAATAACAATTAAGCTTCTCTCTGAAAAATAAGAGAAAATAAAAATGAATCTGAAACCTTTGAGCAAGATACACATAGGCACAAGTGTGTCATGCCGTTCTCAGGTACCAGGCAGCTGTTCAGGCTGCATGGGTTAGTGGGGCCCTGCTGTGGGTAGGGAGCTCAGCTGATGTATCTTGCTGCTGCTCATAAACATCTTTTCTTTCTTTCTTTCTTTCTTTCTTTCTTTCTTTCTTTCTTTCTTTCTTTCTTTCTTTCTTTCTTTCTTTCTTTCTTTCTTTCTTTCTTTCTTTCTTTCTTTCTTTCTTTCTTTCTTTCTTTCTTCTTTCTTTCTTTCTCTTTTTTCTTTTCTTCTTTCCTTTCTTTTTTTTCCTTTCTTTTTTTTCCAGTGAACACTGCCACACAACTAGCTCTTGGTGTTTTAGAGATCTTCAAAAAGAGCTGACTTTTAAAGTAGGTCTTTCATTACTTAAAGGTTCCATTTTGCTCATTTTTTTTCTTAAGGCAATATGTGGTTTATGTAGTTTGCTTTATTACACCCACTATGTCCACTGAATTTGCTGGTTTTCTTTACTATTTATAAGTAACAATCAATAAAATATTAATAAATGAGATCCTTTGATTTACTTTATCGTGCATTTAGATAGTATTATGAAATTATTCCACTACACTTTTTTCAGTTTGTCTCAGTGCTGTTTACCTCATTAATAGTCAAATTCATGCAGATGTGGTTAGTCTTCACTAAAAAACAATTCCTGAATCAGAAGCCCCATGTTATCTTTGATTCACTTCTCCCTGAACTACAGTAGATGCTGTGGCGTGGGAAAGAGGGAGTTTGTATCAGTCCTGTAAATGGGAAGGTGAAAAGGATATTTATACATAAAATAAGAGATGGTTTCCATCTGAAAATAATTATGAGGGTTTTTCTACAGGACCCTATTAGATGCTACCCTGATGTGCTCTGTTACACAGAGAAGCTGCAGAACGTATTTCTCATTGTGCCAGAAAACTCTCTATTATATCTGTGTCACATTAGTGACAGAACATATCCAGTGGTCTGCTTTATAATTGGGCTGATGTAATTTACATTTCATGCTTGTAGTCTGCTGGAAGCATTGTCCAGTAATGTTTTTCTTTGACCACTCCAGCACTAAATTCTAAATCTCTCTAAAAAATTATGCTATAGGGGTGCATAGATATTTCCCTTAAAAGTACTGCATGATTCATGCATCATGTATTGCCAAGTCCTCTGCTGCAGTGTCTCAGAGGAAATGCTTTCATCTTCTAAATAAAACTATAAAAAATAATTTGCACAGTAGTCAGTTCCTGTGTTACTGGAATTTATCATTTGCTAGTAATGCAGAATTGGAAGTATAGGCTGAGAACTGCTAAATTAGGCCTTTTTTCCCCCAGTATCTGATAGTCTCTGATTTGTATATTCACTATGTAATGACTAGAGTTAGGTATAGCTTGTGACCGACTCACCTGGGGAAATTACTTAGGCATACATTCACATTTTATTCTTTTCTTGATAACCCCTTGCAAACATTTATTGTCCATTACCAGTAGCTCCCTGTAGTCATGTGGGATCTTGGAAAACTGACTTGGCTGAGGCCGGGTGGAAGGAAAGCTAGTAGAAATTCAATGCTGATATTTTTAGCTTATCTGTTTCTTATATATGTGCTTTGATTACCTTTTCCTATCCTAAACCATTGATTATAGTCATGAAAGAAGAAATTACTGTCTTTTAATCACATGTTTGTTAAAAAAGATGTGGAAGATCTCTGCCTGCACTTGAGGCACACATTCCCTTCCCCCCAAATTTGTCTCTGACTTTATTGCAAATTAAATACTTCAGAAACAACCAGTAAGTGGGGGGTTTGCTGCAGAAAAGAATGGAAATGGAATTTGGCTCAATCCAATTGTTGTGCCTTTTTTCATAATAAATGAGGCACTGTAAACGAATGGATGAACAAACCAGTGTTTAATGCTTTCTTTTATCTGGGATTGGTGTAATTGGAATTGGGATCCTTAAGAGACCTGTGCAATTTCTGTATATGATTCATAGTAAAAGATATAAATACATTAAATTTGTTGGAAAACTTTATTCATTTTTATTGAATTTTACCTGCTTGACGAGTGATTGTATGCACACTATGCATAATGTGACGAATAGTCTAGTGACTCCAATTAAATTATACCTCATATTTTATTTCCCCTTTGAAACTACCTTTTATCTGCAACATAATTCATTTTTGTTTGCATTCCTTCTTTAACCCCAGCTTTGCCAGTTTCAACTTTGTCTATGTAAAAATCAGATTCAGTGCTAATTTTCTGGTCAAGACAAATGTTTATTCATCTGATCTTGCACTATTGACAGCTATTTCTTTAGTGAGGAGTAAATATATTTTTGAAGTTAGCAATGAGAAATCTAAACCATTTTTTAAGGTTTTCAAGTCACTTATGTTTTTTTAATCTCTGTTGGTAGAAATTGCTTTACCTTTAAGATCTTCAAAGACTTTAGAGAATGGAGTTTTCTCACTGGGACCTAGGTGTCCTCAGTCACTTGAATTTTTCTATACCCTAGGATAAGTGTATGCCTTTGATTTCTTTAGAATGAATGGATATTGGGTTGGTCCTAATATGGCTGTCTGCAGAAATGTTTCCAATAAAACAAATGTTCTGCCATGATATTTTATAACACTCTTTGTTGAACCTACGTATCAGGTGCTGTATTACTAATGCATGTTGAAATAAGTATAATCATGATTGTGACATGCCTGGCTAGTGCAGATGGGCCAGTGAAGTAATATAGTGACAATATCAGTATTCAGTACAAGTCTATTAGCAAATATAGCCCTATAAAAGTTGATTTATCTGTAAGCATATGTTCAAGTGATTTGTTGGATTGAAAACTACTTACAGAATACACTAGTTCTGAAAAATAGAAAATAAAGGTTGTTTTATTTCAATGGAGGAAAAAAATACATTCATTTTAGCAGATATAACCTCTGTTTGCCATCTAACGGATCTGCAAAAAGAAAAAGGTTGTCATTTCCATGACTATTTTTCAAACTTTTTGTATTCCAAAAGTGTGAAAGTTAACAACACTTATTTTTGTTCCCTGTTGTCTGAAAGGCAGAAACAGAGTTGCCAAATTTTCTACCATCAAGTAGGAAAAGAGGACAGTCTTGTCTAAAATCAGGCAAGAGCAAGGCAAGAGGAGAATCCCTTAGATTGACTGGTCTAAGAGAAATAGTTTTGATAAAATGTTCTGTACCTTGGCATTCACTTGCAATAGAATTTTAACTTCAGTTAGGATTATGCCTTTATACTTTGATAAAGAGGTAGCAGCCTCCAAACTGGCACTATCTTACTGCTGTTCTTAGTACTAGAATGTCTTCAGAAAGAAGTGCTGATAATATAGGACACATTTCCTGCTTTGAGAATTTGGCTAGAGAGTTATATATAATTTTTATTAATAAAAATAATAAAACCAATTTTCTCAGCGCTTTCTGTATAAAATATACAGGAGAGCTTCAGGGTGCCACATCTTAATTAAATAACTTTCTCAGTCTCTTGTGAATTTTTGTCATGCTTTTATTGCACAAAGTTTGTCTTCTATGAGAAATTTTGAAGTATGGGATGTCTCATAAATCCCTCCAGTGTCTCTTTCTGGCTTTCTAAGTCAAGAGTTTCAAGAGTGGTGAATGGCCTCAGACGCAACTTGGTATTAAATGCAATTTGTGTGTGCCCAGTGCTTTATTCATTAAAAGTAAAATGTTGAACAGTCTATCATGCCAGTTATACTTTTAAATGTCATGTACTTTCTTCTGTTTGCAAACAGTGATATTCTTATAGCTTTTCATTATTCTGAGGGTTCTTTGTTGCTTTTGCTGCCCCGAGATGTGTGAAAGGTCTTATTTTCTCAGTCTGCATTTGTAGACTAAAACAGAGATCTCCAGTTGTCCAGTCTCAAGGTTGTTTTTTGGTTGTTATCTAGAATATTTTCTGTCTGCCTAACAGAGGTTTGCCCTGCATAGCAGCCATGGGCATCTCTCTCGCCTCTCTGGGCGGTGCTATCTTTTATACTAAAAACTACGTACATAACGTTTACAATTATTTCCCAATTACTATCATCTGTGTTAGTGAAATTCTACTCTAAACCAATCCAAAAGTGCCAGCTCCACAATCGAAAATGGAGATGAAGTAGAAGAAAGAAGGACCAAACACGTGCTTTTTCCTCCATCTTGTGTTCTAAAATCCCCATTCCCAAAAATCCTAAAATCTACATTTCACTCTATGATAACACTACTTAAACTTCTGTGACTTTTAAGTTCTCATATAAAGCTGGTAATTTGTTTCAAGGGCTATAATCAAACCCACAGATGTTCCTGGCTGCCTTCCAGAGTCCCAGAGCCCCCCAACAGGGGTCTCAGCAACTCTGGACTCCCAAAGGGGTGTCCTGAGCTCCCACAATTATCTTTGACTCTTGTGAAAATATATTTAGAGGTATCCAACCCAATATAACCCCATCTTCCTCTCAGACATGGTAATGGTCAGAAATGGAAGTGTTCCTACATACTGATCAGTCACTTGATCTGTATTACCAGAGTGATGGTTAGAACGTGAAAATTTTGCAAATATGACATCCATTCTGATTTTAAGTTTCATAGTCTAAGTTTTGCCCCTGAAGTGGGTTCCATTTTGTTTGGTTTGCATTTCAGCTATAGGAAAACACATCTGTGGTTTTCTAGAGAAGTCAGTAATTAATTTAATCTGCTGGCACTGCTGCAAGGTCTGGCTGTTGATGTTTCTGTAGCAGAATCAGTGTCTCACAATGGCTTCAGTGACTCCTAAAAGCTATGTAAAAAGGATATATTAAAAGGAAAAAGTAGAGATCAGAGGAATGTACTCAGGTTCCAGACTTCTTCTTGAATCCATTACTTTTTTCAGAGTTGTATTTATCTTGACATGTTTTACCAATGTGTTTTTATCACAATGCTCCAGAACACTGCACTCAACAATCCAGCTATTTTTCTCTCTTAAACACTTTCTTGTTTATCAGACAAACATCACTTGAGGAAAAAAAATCCAGTGCTGGAATGCTGAAGAGCTGGTTTGTTAGTGGATTAAAGAACAAATAAAAGCACATATTGAGTACGAGAATGGAAGAACAAAGCTCATTTTCTCAGTCCTTAATTTTCCTTGGTTTGTAAGGACACTTTGAGGAGATGTTACTTGAAGACACAGGAAGAAAGTGCAGAATTTTTATCAGTGCCATTGCCTGTTTCAGGTGACTTTCCACAGGATGCTAATGAAACTGGCTGATACACATGGACAGCTTTGTGACATGGGGGTTTGCCTTTGCTGAAAACCCTCATGCCAACCCCAGTCTCTCAAGACCAGTGAGGATCTGTTCTATTTGTGACTTTTACTTTTGCCAGTATAAAATAATGTATTTTCAAGAAATTTTGGAGAATTCTGAGTTGTTGGTCTTAACTGAGGCTAGCTTTATCCAAACTGCCTCTCTACTCTGCTGTCACTTACAGAAGTTTTACTGGTTTACATTTACTTTTCGTTTTCTACCAAATAACTATATGGGTTTATTAAAATACTTTAAGATTAAATAGACCTATAATTGTCATTTTTTCTTCTGTTGTGTAACATACACCTAGAATCTGCTGCAATAACTATTGCATGAGGTATAATGTGTTTCCTGGTTGATTTAGAGCTTATATTTTTAGGAGAAATTGAATGCTGATTTAGAGACTTCAAGTGATGGAGAATTCAGCACACTTGTAGGCAAATGGTTTTAAGATTTGATTATTTATGTGATAAAATTGTGTGGTTTGTTTGTATTCTAAATCATTTCATCTTCCCCTTTAAGCTACTGGGTATTAGATGTTGGAAATTCAGCTGTGATTTAATAAGCTATTCAGGAAAAAAATCCTAAATTTATATGGAGAGAGAAGAAAGATCTCTGTGAGAAAAATATGTACCTTTTCGGGGGAATAAGTTTGAAAAATTGAAAAGAACCTCTGGTGAGCAATTATAAATGTGAAACAGTGGGGAAATGTAGGGAGGTAAAATCACCTTTCTCATTCTTTTCGAGTCTAAGCCTATGATCAAAGGCTAAAATGTAATTTCTTAGTGGCACTGAAGAGTACCACTGGGTATGCTAGGAGGACAGCATTTTTTCCTAGGATGAAATGCCCAAGTTCCCAGTGCCATCACTGAAAGGAACAGCCTCAGCATGCAGCAAGAAGCCACGTTTCCTGGGCAGAAAGGGAATAGAGATTCCATTGCATCCAAGTTTTATGTCCCCAATAGATTTGCTAGGCTGTACAGCTGAACTAAATCTAACCCTTGCTGAATTGCTCTCTGCTGAGCAGCCTACATTCAGAAATGTATTTCACATGTCCCCAAGATTTCACTGTAGGAGAAGAAGTCACCCTTATTGTGTATAAAATGATTTGAACAACTCTCATTTTGGAGATTAATATAAGCTACTTTGATTTATCAGCAAAATATGCCTCACATCAGGTGCTGAACCAATAGGCAATCCATTGGGCAAGGGGGAAGAAAATAAGTATCATTAGATCATTTTTTGTCCTTTTTAACTGTCATTTTATCCATTTCCTACCATATGTGTGTTGTTGTGACAGTATTTGGTGCATTCAGTCATCCACTGACTGTTGTGTATTTCATTTCTTCTGAAAAGTGCTGCCGCTGGGGAAGAAAGCAAAGCAAAACAATTGCCACAGGTCAAACTGTGAGGAATCCAATTTTATCAAAAGAAGTCTGGAATTCACAAGCTCTAATCTGATGTTTTAAACTCCCTAAGGTCAACAGTGAAACTATCCAATAAAAGGGGCTTAAAAATGTAGATCTTTCTAGAATTTGTCTCACTGTTCTAACCTATTAAAAATCAAATGTGTTAATTGATTTGGTGAGTGGGGTTTTGTACAGTTTTAAGAAATTTAAATTTATCTGGACTATTAAATAGCAATAGCAAAAACTAATAGCAGCTGACACCAAGTTGTGTGGGAGTGTTGATCTGCTGGAGGGTAGGAAGGCTCTGCAGAGGGACCTGGACAGGTTGGATCCATGGGCTGAGGTGGATGAGGTTCAACAGCAGCAAGTGCTGGGTCCTGCCCTTGGGTCACAACAGCCCTTGCAGAGCTCCAGGCTGGGGCAGAGGGGCTGGAAAGGACCTGGGTGTGCTGGTTGGCAGTGGCTGAACATGAGCCAGGTGTGCCCAGGCAGCCAAGAGGCCAATGGCACCTGGCCTGTTCCAGCCATGGTGTGGCATCAGAACCAGGGCAGTGGCCATCCCCCCGTGCTGGGCACTGCTGAGGCCACACCTCAAAACCTGCATCCAGCTCTGGGCCCCTCAAGAAGGACGTTGTGGGGCTGGAGCATGTCCAGAGAAGGGAATGGAGCTGGGGAAGGGTCTGGAGCACACAGCCTGGAGAAAAGGAGGCTCAAGGGGGACCTCATCACTCTCTACCTACAGCCCTGGAAACACCATATGCTCAAACAGAGCACTGACTGGCTTTTTGTTATTGCAGCTTCCCAATTTCAAAAGGTAGAAGCTGCAAGTAGACGAAGATAAACAAATTTTTTTTTTTTTTTTTCACAGAATGTAACAATGCCTGAGAGGAGGCTGTAGACAGCCAGGGGTCAGGCTCTTCTTCCAAACCACAAGCAATAAGACAAGGGGAAATGACCTCAACTTGTGCCAGAGGAGGTTTAGAGTGGATATTAGGAAAAATGTCTACATCCAAAAGTTTGTCACACTCTGTCACAGGCTGCCCAGGGCTGTGGCAGAATCACTGTCTCTGGAGGGATTTAAAAGTTGTACAGATGGGGCACTTGGGGACATGGTTTAAGGATGGACTTGATCTTTCATATCTTTTCCAACATAAATGATTCTATGACTCTAAATCGAAAAAACCAAAAAAAATGAAAACTTAGTATTTCACTGGGGGTAGAAAGGAAGAAATGTGCGCATAATAATAAGCAATAATTTATGAATATCAATTGAACTGTCATAAGGTTGACTTAGGATTAGCCATGATTAATATATAATATTTTCTAGTTTATCTTTTGTGTTATAATAAATTAGAAATATTCCTTCCACTGAGACATGGAAGGTTGTAGATAATGAAATAGCACAGTAACCACTCACAAAAAAGCTTTGGCATTAAATGCTTTAGATAGTTTTAATATAATGTCATACATTCATGAAAATGTCTAAGTTCTGACATACATAGAAAACCTTTCCAAGAAAATATTTATTTATACCATCTTCATATTGATACTATATGATTCATTCAGCTTAGCTCTATATATTCCTAAATATAGGTGCTACATTGTATCAAAAATAACTTCAAGACAGACTATTTTAAGTCCAAAAACTTCTTCAAAATATTCCAACCATACTACCAAGGCAGATGCTGCTTGACAGTTGTTCATATGATAGCTCATTTATTGGTCTTTAATTAAATTATAATAAAAAGATTGGAGTGTAAAATAATAATTTTAAAATACAGTAGAATACTAAAAATAATATTTTTGTTCCATTGCAGTATCTCTCAAAAACCTATTTGTTTAAGAAACACTAATAATAATACAGAATCTCTGCAGAATTCTGAGAGTAGATAAAAATAATATTTGGGTCTTAACTGAGCCACCAGCTGGAACTGGTGCAGTGTCAGTTGATGAACATGACTCTGCAGAGATTAAACACAGGATTAAAAAAGCTTTTCAAAAAATGCTGGTGCTTCCTGTACTTAGTTGTAGCAGGGAGGCAGAGCTGCACTGAACTAACATGGAGTATTCATCTCTATTATTATGGTTGTCATTAATGTCTTTCCTGACCTTGTGAAGTTGGTCTTGGATGGGACATACGCACCAGTTTATGGATAGGAATAAGCTCCTGGACTGATGGTTGCTGATGAACCAGAGTACTATTGAAATGTACTCTGTACATTTGTACATCTCAAAATGTATTCATCTCAATAGAGATGAAGTAGAAAGTAAATATGTTTTTTTAATCAAATCACTTAATATTAAAAAAACAAAAACCAAACCCTTATTTTCCTTCAGAACTAGAACTTGTCAATCTGAGGGTAATAAAGTAAAAAATTTCATTCATGTCGCATTCACAGATGTCATTTTCTTCAATCCTTACAAAATTATAACATTGGACTAATACTTCTGTAAAGAATGCAGTGTAGAATGCTAGTCCCCTTTTATTTTGAGCTAATAATTATACGTTGAAAGTATTAAATCCCTCTGTACTAAAAGTAAAATAGTGCCAGCATTCAAAAAGTACATGTAGCAAAATAATTTTGCTTGTCTCTGGCATAAACTATATTCTTCTCTCTGCAATCTCAGCTGTACTGTTCTAAGTATGGATGTAAGAAATAACGTTGGAGCAGTGGCCAGTCCGGAACATAAATCAGTATACTCTGCATTTATCAGATTTAGAAAAAGTGGATAATGTTCACTGAAATTTAGTGAATGAATGCAGAGAATTGTCAGTCTCTCTTTAAAAACTATGTATGTTATCCAGCATATTGCTCTTCTTCCCTAAATATTTGGACACAGCATTACCTATTCATTTTTATGTAGAGTATTGAAACGAGATGGAAATTCATATGCTCACTCCCTAAGAATTATTTCCTAAGCATTAACCTGGTCAGACATTACTAAAACCAACCAACAAAAACTTTTCTAACATTATTATTTGATGCAATTGTTGCATAATAGGCTATGTTCCATTAAAATAAATGTCTTTCTCAGTCATGATAACTGCAGTATGGTTCCAAAACTAATGAAGAATAAAGTAATTCTCTTGCTTTTTACTACTACAGACCTGGAAACACCATATGCACAAACAGGGTACTGGCTTTTTCTTATTGAAGCTTCCCAATTCAAAGGGTAGAAAATGCAAGTAGCAGAAGATAAACAAAATAAATTATTTTTTTTTTCACAGAATGTAACAATGCCTGACTACAAGTCAAGGGCTCACTGATAAAACATTCCAGTCTAACTTTTTGAGCTATTTCTGATATTTTAAACTGATTTAGGCTGCTCAAGGGTATTTTAGTCCTTTTTTTTTTTTGCTTGTTTTTTTCATTTGATTCTTTAGTTTTTGTTTTCTGTTTGTTTCTTTCTTTCTTGATTTGTTAATTTTGTTTCCCTATATCCCACAATTAGGTATTTTTAAGGCTTGTGATTACTGTACACCCAAACAGGGACTTAAGGGGACATGTGCGACTCCTTATCCTAGTAGCAGTCTGCATAATTTCCTGCTTGAAAAAATAAAAATAGTTCAAGAGTTTCTCTGCTGCCACCTTCCATTTTATCTTCCTGTTATGTAGCCTGGTTCACAGGTGAAGCAGGAGTAAATGCTTTTTCTGCCATAGTAATTTTAGGCTTTGAGAACTAGTGCTTATTCATGGTTTCAACTTTAGTATTTTATCACAAAATACTTTAAATAATAATGTGGTTAATTACAGTGATGTGGAGAGCTCTGCCCTTTGCATTCTCACATTTTAAGCTGTCCCTTCTGGCTTTGGCTTTCCTGACTTTATTTCAGTGAGATATAAAAGATACCATCCCAGTATCAATACTGAAACTCTGTGCCTGAATGCTGGTATAATTGACTTAAAGTTGTTAAAATTCACAGGATCATCAACATGTACTTCAATTAATCAATTTTTTAGAAACACAGAATCGACAGTTTAATGAGAAACCTTTCCCAGGATCATAGTCCCCTCCTCCTCATTTTGAGAGTCAGTCTTACATTAAAGAAATGGTAAATCCTATTTGATTTCCCTTTCATGAAAGACTGAGCTGTCCCAGGGGTAACCTTTGTTTTTGCTGGATGAGGAGGGCAAGTGCTAAAGTAATGAGATAATCAGTAAGAGTTGTTTTTGTGTTGTCCATCTCACATACAACTGGGGATGTTATGTGTTTCCCTTAGTTCTTGCTCCTTTGCTAGTCCAGACCATTACTGACAGACCCAAGCAGTTATTCAAGGTCAGGCTGGTCCTAGGTTTCAAACTTTTCTTGGGCTCTTCTCCCGTTATCATTTAAATTACCCTGAGCTCATCAACACATCTTTTAAAAAATGCTACCAATATTGTGGTTTAACGAACTGAGAAATTAATGTGTTGACCTTACCTTTTTAAAGGGGAACACAGGATAGTTTTGCTCATGGCTTCATTGGTCTCATGGAATAACCCCTTCAAGTAAATGTATTTTTCCACAGGTCCCCTACAAAGTTAAAGGATATCTCTCAATTAGTTGCAGTATTCTCCTATTAGAGCTCAAGCATCTTTTGGAGTAAATTAGTTGACTGGTGTAATTCACTGGAGACTATATCACGTCATTGACGTTTTAAGCTGTGCAAAAGTCAGTGTGTTAGAATCCCACAGATTTAAATAATTTACATCTGTGTATTTGAATATTACCTCAATCAGAGATTTTCACAATTCATCTCTTATTTCCTGAGAAGAATGCTATTATACAGGGAGCTTTCTGGTGTGTAGTGGGAAGAATTGTAAGAAAGGAACAAAAAAATTTAAAAAAGAAAAAAGAAATAAAAGAGAAACCAAACCTAAACATTCTTCACCTTACTGAAAGAGAAACAGCAAAGTAACTGCAACAAAACCTGCCATTCTTCTGCCCTGGGCTCAGCTGTTGGCATCCAGTCTTCTTTCAATGGGGTTTACAACTGCCTCCATCACAGGCTCTGACCTTTTATTATTTTGACATTGTTACTTATGTTCGTTACCTGGGAACCTTTTTACTTTATTCGAATTTGTAGAATTTAGTGGGAGGGAATATTGTGGTACCAGAAGGGAGCATCTGGTGAAGTATCAACACAGTATAAGCTTTAACTAAAGAAAATGGTGGATTTTACATAAAGGAGTATTGTTTAACCACTCCATTGTTTTCCTCTTTTTTAACTTGAAATGAATTTGTTGGTGACCTATGTGCTCTCTGTATGTAAGCTTACACTGCAACCAGCCAGACTGGGAGGAATTGAGCATGCTGTATTTCGTGTTTAGAAGAGTATGAAAATACATTATTTAATTCCATTTATTCCGATTAAAGTACAGTAGGGTGTGTGAATTCTGGGATAATTGTTTCACTGTGGTATGAAAACTTTTCTTTTGCTTCCTTTCCCTATTCATGATTTGATTTGCATAATAATTCTTTAAAATCTGGTCTCTAAATATTGTCTCACTAACATAATTACTTAATTTATTGTTTTGTGAATTACAGTAGATAAGTAACAATAGTCTTAGCTTATTATCACACTTTCTCCTATGCTTTGTGATCACAGTAAACAGATGATAAATGGGATTTTTTTTTTAGAGGGACTATTCAAATATCAGGATGATTATGTGACCCATTTATGCACATGCAAAACCCCCATGAGATTTCAGCTACTGACTGCATCATCCTTTTAGGTATCTGCCTGAAGTCTAACTCTTCATTAAGCCTTTCTCTTCATCAGGAACTAGTTTTACCGTATTTGAACACCACAAGGAGCATTAAATTCCATTTTTCCCTTTAACTTCAGAAAATTAAAACCAGATTATTAAAGGATTTTAGTCCCTGCAGAGATAAGTCTCGGACACCTGTGCTGATTTGTGGAGGAAGTGCTGTTAGAAAAAATAAAATGCAGTTATAAGCTCATTTTCTGTAGATATTTAATGTGTAAATTATTTGTACTGGCATCAATAATCTCCCGGAATCCACTAGAACTGCTTTTGCATATAAGGTGTTTTATGTATTTGCAGGACTCTCCTGCAAAGGGAAGTCATCTTCGGACACACCTTAAGACCAAGTTTTCTATTTTTAACATAGTATTTGCCATATAAACACTGATGCTAGAATATACAACAATATTTAACTTGGGAACCAAGACAATTACAGTTTTCAATTATATCTGAATATATTTGGTCTTAAAAAAACTTTATTTCAAAGCGCTTTACAGTTTTTTTGTGGAGACCTTAAAAGGCACTCCCAGTTAGAAAGATAGAAGACTCTCAGCTATCTCCTTTTGATAACAACTCCTGTTCTATCAGGTCAAGATAACCCTTGTTCTGTTCCTTAGGACAGCCCCCTGCCCTCTCTCTGTCTGTCAGCCTTTTGGTCACTCCCACCCTGGTTCCCTGTTGGCCCCTATGCCCTAAACCCCACCCTTGTAAAACCCCCATGTACTTCACCTAAAGCCCCAGACCATTGTCCTTGCCTTTGCCTCTGAAGTCCGGGACTGTGCACACGCATGGCTGAAATAAACATCTCTGAGAAACCCTCGCTAAGGCCATTCCTGTTTTTTCACCTGTTTCACCTCAAGAAGAACCCCAACTACAATAGTTTTTTATATTGGAGCTACGGTTATGCAAGTCTTTGCAAGGAGATCCTGAGGTGGTTTTGACAGATCTGAAACCTTTCTTTTTCCCAGAAAATATTAGCTCTAATTAGGCACTTTCCCTGAAACCTAAGTATGGAATAAAAAGGATATTTTTAAGAGTAAAAAGCCATATAATATACAGGCTATACTGTTCTTTTCCAGTCTAACCCATGATGAAAGTATGATAATGCTCCAAATCCATTTAATACAACTCTGAAAACAGAGATTCTGAGATCCCTACTCATCAAATCTGTTTACAGGAATATTATCACTGGGCTTCCACCTGGTGAGTGGGTCCTGGATGTGGGTTTGAACAGCTGCATAAAGAAATGCTGGTGGCTGAGGAGAGCCATTGGTGGGTTCATGTCCCCATGAGTTTATAAGTGTCCTTTTTTGTGGCCATGGCATTTTTAATCTGGATCATAACTAATTTATGTCTCATGCATCATTCTTTATTTGTAAAAGAAATTTCTTTGAGGAAGGAAAGATTTTCAGCAGTTTTGTTTAACTGTGTTAAAATAAACCATTATTTAATGGAGCTCTACAAAGACCTTGTGAAATTTCCAGTATCAGTTAAAACTAAATATGGAAGAAAACTCTTTAGGAAGCAAGGCCTGTGAGCCTTTTACTTGGCCAAATAGTTGGCTCTGCAGCTATTTGATATGTGCATAAAACAAGAGAGTAAAATACATGAATACTTTGCTTTTTCTGTCTGTACCAAATTGGAAGCTTATCTGAGCTGGTGAAAGGCCTCTCAGCCTTCATCAGGTGTGGTGAACAAGGAAAAGCTATAGAAGGAAAAATCATGTAGTTAATAAAAGCTGCTGAGGGGTTGTTTTGTTTTGTATATAATAATATAATAATAAAAGATAATTATAAATAATAAAAAAAGATAATTATAGAACCTGGGACTTGAACATGGGACCCATGTTTTTAGACTGTAGCAAAACCTGAGGTAGGCCTAATTTAGTTGTTGGATCTGTTTGCCTTAGTCTTAGTATTTTCAACAAGAATGGTAGAGCTCCATCATGGAAACACAACTTCTTTCCACTGAATTTCCTAAGAGACAAATATTGGGATTTGGATTTTCAATCAAGAATTTTTGACCTAAATAATAATTTTATTATGTACTTGGAGGGTTACATTGTTATCGTGTGAATTTTTCTAAGACCAAAGAGAGATGTTTCAAGAATAAAGCACTTTACTCACAGAGGAGTGAAAAGAGAGAATATTACTTAATCAC
Source organism: Toxostoma redivivum (assembly GCA_013397375.1). Taxonomy (NCBI): domain Eukaryota; kingdom Metazoa; phylum Chordata; class Aves; order Passeriformes; family Mimidae; genus Toxostoma; species Toxostoma redivivum. The sequence continues at coordinate 147,248 of VXBI01000886.1, forward strand.
TGTGTGCTGACATGGAAGCTGTCCAAAATTTTACTGGAAATTCTGGTACTTTCCTCAGATTGCAGACTCCTGTGACATTGTTGCAGCCCAAAGGATATCTCCATCCATTGTGTCCCTTTGAATTTTTAAAACAAAAACACAATTAATATTTTATTGCATTTTAAGTCCTGCTAAACATAAAATGATCATCCTCCTTTTTGTTTTGTTTGCACTGCATGTTTTTAAAGTGGGCATCATTAAAGGCTCGGAAATATGGCCCTTTCATTTCTAACTTTTTTAGGAAGCCTTTAATGCAATACTAGTCTCAAACACACCTTTTTATTATCTGGATCAGGGAAAATAGTCTCACAAAAGAAGCAAAACTTTTGAGATAAACTGTTCATTTAAAATGTGTCTGACAGGAATAAACATGACATCTCTAGAGTGACATCTCATTGAAATAAATATAAAAGATAGTGGCAGTAGTTTAATAAGTGGGTTGCCTCTATTTATTAGGTCATTGTAGTCAAATAGCATATACTGCCTATGCTTAGAAATGCTGCCTTCCTAATTTGCAGTTACACTGGAACTTCTGTTATTCACAGTGCTGAACAAAGAGAGTCATGGAGTGGTGGTGTTGGATAAAATCTTTATGGGCACTTGTATTTGAAACCTGCTTTGCTCTTGATAGTGTGGGAGGCATTTGTTGCAACAGCCTGATTTGGGGTAGTGTTTTCTTGAGGGATATTTGAAAGAGCATAGATACAAAGTACTGTCTTACTTAATATGAATAAAAGTATCAGACATTAATGTAAGTGATTTTAAGATGAAATTCCAGTGTGTTCTCTCCCTGTATTTGGTTTTTAATTCTAATTAAGCCCTTTTTAACAGGAAGAATCCATTAGTACAGAAGTCTGGCTTAAAATGGATAATACATTCAAGTGTCTCAAATTGTATTTTCAGACTGTGACCAGATTATTCCTCTGTCCTGGACATACAGTACATGATAAATTGATTTTGGATTACAGTGGTTATGAGTAGAGGATACTACCTGGATTGTATAATTTAAAACAAGCACATGAAAGTTTCTTGGATCCTGGGCTGATCCTCTAAAGAGATTTTTTTTTTTGTAATTGAAAATTGATTTAACTTCCATGAGCTATAAGAAATCAAAGCTTTGATTTGAGGACCAGAGGGACAAAAATCGGAGGCAATGCTTAACTAACCCACATACTTTTTTCTACAAAGCACATAATCAAGCAAATCTTATTTACTTCAGCAATCTGCTACATTACTCTCTCCTTCTGAAAAAAATTCAAAGGACTGTATGGTAGTATGGATGTTTTTTGGATACATGAAATTGTATTGAAGTCTTTATCCTCCTTTTTGCAGCAATAATCTAGTGATCTAGGGTATTTAATTAGGCATTTATCTATAAACTATATAATTTCACAAACCTCAATTAACCAAAATTAATTTAAAAATTTGAGATCAACAGTATAAAATTCTAGTTCTTTGAGCTCAAATTAAATACTTGTTAATGTTCAGTATCTATCTAGAATTTAAGTGAATTCCTCAAAGTTTGTTTATATTTGTCATTGCTATAAATAGATGTTATCTACTGTGTTATTTCAGAGGCCATTTCATAAATTAAATAGAAACAGAGAATAAAAAAAAATCCTTCATGACTTTTTTACAAGCAAGAGCTAGATTAAGATTAGATGGATGTAATATTGATTTGTCTTACAAACAAGTGCTAATCAATTTAAAGGATGAAGGGACAGTCTTCTAAAACCCTGTTAAAGGTCAACAGAAACTGCCTTTTTGTAAAAACAGCAACTTCTGTCTTTGTTGCTACAGCTCTAAGTTAGAGCTGATTTCAGCTGCCTTTCTGAGAGATGTTAACTTGTTTGGACTAATGGAAATGAGCACTCATAAAAGTACACTGTCTCTCAGAGCAGATATATTTACTATGACCTTAACAGATGTCACAGTTTTGGGGATGTTGTTTTCAAAAAACTTCGTAATAAAAGGAGCCTTTAGTGGCAAGTGGAATCATCTTAAACCAGCTGTAACTGATATCAAAGCAGCATGGATAATCTTCAGTTATCCTTCGGAAATATTGTAATAGAACTGTAAACACAGGAAAACAATAATAAAATGTACCAATATTTTATATGAAATTAAATGGGTGTGAAATGAGAACTATGGAGCTCCATAGTTCTTCATTTGTTATCTTTTCATAAAGTAATAATATTTCATTGTAGTTGTCCAGGTAAATTCAGCATCAAATTCTAAAAACTTATTTGCATTTTTCAGCATTTATTAGCATGTTTTATAAAGTTACTTTTCAGTCCTCCTCTTTTGTAAGGACATGTGAAGCTAAAGATGTGTCAGCACAAATATGTTTGTAGATGGGTGGGTTTTTATCATTTCCATTTTGAGTTACCTTTTTCTTCTGATTTTCTTAATCTCAGCTGTAAACATTTCTGTTTCAAACAGTGCTAAACAAATGCATCTTTTCTTATATTAAATACTTTAAACTAGGGGTTGACCTAAATTCAAGTCATAGATTTTTTAACATTCTTTGAAGTAGAGAAATCAAGTGTTGATACTCTTTTAAAACATCTCTGAAACAGTTTTTCAGTATGTTCAATTTTTTGTGTTTTTTTGGAAGCAGCATGAAGCCAGTCTTGTTGTTTATGTTGAAATAATGAATCTTTTTTGGTGTTTTGATTCTGCACTTGCAAGGAGCATAGAATAGATGGTAACAAGTAAATAAACACTCAATGTGTGGGACTGTCAGGAAGGGTTTACAGCACTTTGAATACATAAGCTCAACTGAAGTGACTATACTAACATTAAATACTGTTAAATATTTATTTAAATTTCCCTCTTGCAAAATTGTAGCACATGTTCTCACTTTGTGCAGTAATATTAAATAAAGCCAAGTTTCTAGTTACTGTCAAGTCTGGAGAAGGTGATGGAAAGGAGCAGTTGGGACTCATGGAAAAGGTAGTGCTAGGAAAGGTCACTATAAAGGTTGTAGTGAAGTATTTTTGTGAATGAGGAATGTGAAATGAAACCTCTACGTCTATTGGAGTTGGAGGGCAAAGGAGGCCTGACTTTTTTGTGTTCAAATACTTTGGTTTATTAACAAGGTTTTTTTGGGAGTGCTTTTGTGGCTGGAAATAGAGGCAGACAGAGAAAATTGTAATTGTTTTATTTGTTTTGAACACCTATTCAACACAGGGCTTGAAGCAATGAAGAAAATGGACAGAAGCCGACTCAGTTTTTGAATGAGATTAACAAATAAGTATATTTAGTGTTGATAAATAAGAATTATGAATAATGGTAGAGAGGGCTTTTTTAAATAAATCAATAAAGAAGTATGATGTAAGCATTTTAGATTTAAAATGTCATCTTAATTCAGTGACAAAGTGTGTCCTTGCTTGGATTAAAGTAAGTGTTCTAATAACAGAATAGCTTTTCAGCATAACAGGAGGGTTAAGCTGGGCAAGTCATGTCAGTTCAGGCATTGGCAACATCATCTCAAAAAGGATTTTACATCATGAGGTTGAAGTCTCTTTTGGCAAGTTACTGGAAAAGGAATTAAATTTCAGTTTCAGTGCTACACTAACAGGACTTGAGCTCATGTAATTTTTCTCATTCAGTTTTGCTATGAAAGTGAATTCCAATTGATTTGTCTGTCTTATGAGACATTGTGTGTAACAATGAATTCATGCTGTCAGATTTGGACTTACTTGAGGTGGACACATAAGAACTCACAAGTCCAGCAGTGCCTGTGAACTAAACTGCTTCAAGGATGGAGATTTTATTTATTAGAAGTAATTATAACCTATAAATAATAGGTGAAAATGTTTACAGACCATCTCTCATTCTCATACAAACAGAAGACATTCTGACACTTGGAAGTCTAAGAGAAATTAAATATTTGTATGTAGATATCTCATTAATGAACTTCACAAAAAATCTAAATGGAATGATTGCACCTGACCTTTTACTGTTAATAGGGGTCCCAAGACCTTTGTGTCATGCTAATATCCACTTGAGTGCACTTTCATCTTGCAGTCCTTTCAATCCTTGCAGCACAGACCTTGTTTATATTGGCACTTTACCTTCCAAAGCCCCTGTATACCAGGAGCATTCTCAAATTAGAAAATCATTGTCTTTGTAGTTTCTTTTAAAGGGAACTTGGTGCAATGCAGAAATGGCTTCATATAAAAATTATATCTTCCCTTGACCTATTAGCATAGAAATGCTTGTAGTATTTTAGCTGTGTGCCAAAGTTAGTGCCCCATTACAAAAGGGAGGTTGTGTTGCCACTGATGCCTTGCCACTGGGTCCTGAGGGACATGGTTAGAAGCCAAAACATGTTGACCTGTTTGGTCATGGCTTGCTAGTAAGAAGATGTGTGACTATGGAACTGATTCTTGGTACATAAAGTTTTCTGGTTTTGCTGAGAGTGCAAGTCTCTGTTCCTTCCTAGTTATTATCTCACGCCTGGGAGCAGCTACAAGTGTAAGGTTTACCCTCTGTATTTATTTATGAAGTGGGTAGTTGTTTTAATATCTTTGGCTAATTATAAAAGTGGGTTTTCTTCCTGTCATTTAAGCTTGGAAGTATTTATGCATTATGTTTACTTAGCAGCAGACACCAGGAAAATGTTCTTTGAAGATTTAGCCTTTTATGGGGCTTCATACTTACTAGCAAATAAATCTACCTATTCTGTGTCACAGAAAGAAGTTTGTGGTCAGTCTTTCCATTGCAAGCAGCAGTGGAGAGATTGCAATTTTTTCTACTGTTCAATCATTTATTGATTTTTATTTGGCAAGTTTGTTTTACCTATTGTCCTCAAAGGGCATTTTTTGGTGACTGGAACAAAGTGAACATTTGTTGAAGAGTCTGCATTCACATAATAATAAATTAGAAATAACTGCAGTAAAGAAAATCTTCATTTACTATGATAATGATATAAGCAGAAGAATATAATGTTTTTGCAACCGGCTGAAAGTATATTTTGCATCCCTGTATAGCCAAAAACTAGTAATGTTGCCTGCTCATGTCAAAGGAAGTAATGATTGCAGAAATTCTTGGCATGTGACAGTACTGGGCTACTGGTTAGACTCCTCTTAGACGTCTTTTTCAACCTAAATGGTTCTGTACTTATGTAATTCTGTGATTTGGTTTAGTTGGAATATATAACTCCAAAATTTTAGCTTGTGTAGAAAAAGATTCTTAATTGTTGGAAGATGTTTCATCAAAGCAGAAAGTCAAACTGGTTGTGGTTTTGTTGGTTATTTTTCTTCTCCCATTCCAAGGTTAGTTTTCATCTTAGTACTGAGATAATAGCAGTGTTTGGTTTTTAAAAAGTGTACATACTTTCAGGAAATTCCTAAATAGTAGTTCTTGAAGGAGCTACTTTTCTAAAACCTTTCGAATGTTCAGGAATCTGGCTTATTTCCAGGACTGCAACAAAGAATTTGCTTTTGTTTAGATCCATTTCAATTTAAGCATAAACAGAGAGTAAAATAAATTATGGTATTGGGGGCTGTGTAAGAAACTGAAATATAGATGGTGATGTAGTTCTTTGGACATCTTTGTTCTGTGTGAGTGTAAATAATACAGATTTATGGTGATGCTTTTAATAAGCAAAAGTAATTTTGTTTATCTGGTACCTCCTCTCACCTCATTTAATGATGTAGTTAGGACTGAGAGCTAATACCCAAGGAGAACAATTTTTCCTCCGAAACAGCAAGGTAGGGATTGGGTTTTCCCTTTGCCAGAGAGATTTATACCTGCCAGGTCAAGAACCACATGTATACTCTGAAGAGCCTCTGTTTTACAAAAGTTATTTTCTGATAGATCTGTAAGAAAGAGAAAAGAAAGAGCAAAGTGGGGTCCTTCAGCCGGCTGCATATGCAGCCTAGGAAAAGGTGTTACATCTCTAAGGCAACTCAAACTTGTACAGGACCAAGAAAAGTAGGTCTGGGAAAGAGGGAAAAGGAGCACCCAGTATGGAGCACCCAGAGAAGCTTTTGGAGGGGGACACCTGCACCATGCAGCAAAAAGACTCAAGTTGTTGGGAGGAATCTTACTTCCCACAAGCAATTTAAAACATAAATTCGCTGAACTACAGTAATTTAAACAAATGCACTTATCAAAACTCTAATGAGACAAGAGACCTTTGACAGGAAGATTTGGGCCTATACTTGTCTTTGCTTTTCTGTTTTTTTTGCAGTTTTTCTGCCAAGACCATGCTTACTGTGCTTTGGAGCTGTTATCACAATGACATTGGCATAAGCCATGGCCCATGGTGTGTTGTTAGACTCAAAACACACAGAATCTCAAAGTCTGTTTCCTGTGGACATATATACTTGCTATCCTCAGACTGAAGTTTGGTGATCTCATAAAACAGTTACCAAACAAATTTAATCTAAAAAATGTTTAATGGAAATTAAACTGTTTTAGTTATATCTGTCTTGAGATCACAGCAGTTTTCATATAGTCATTAGAATTTTTTTCCTACATTACTAAATTAAACTTGTTTTACTGTTGTCTATTTCCCACTTTTTACCCTTTGATGTTCTAATGTTAAATTAATAGCTATTATCTTTCTGAAGATTTTAATTTACACTAATTTAATTAACTTCAGTGCATCTTGGGAGATATTAATTACAACATCAATTCTAGCAATCAATAGTTCCTGGAAAATAGACCAACAATTATTGCCTTAATTTGTAACAATGTAGGAAGCATTTTTGTAATTTTTATATTGCTTTTTTGATGGCAGAATTCTACCTAGCATGCTCAGGACTTCAAATAGTGGTGATTATTCAAATGTGATTCTTCTTCCCATGCTATTGTTAACTATTAAGCATGGATGAGTCATGTTTTCAGTTAATACAATGTAGTTGTAACTCAGTGCACTCTGTTTAAATTGACTTTGTGCTACAATTAAATTTGGACTTCAGTGATAAATATCTACATTTTCAGCAGATATTTTTGGAAGAATTGAATAAAATTACTTCTTTTTGCGTCAAAGAATCTCATTAAACTAAGCTGGGATTTTTGTTTATTTTACCCTTTATGTCCATTTTATTCAGTGGATTAGGCAATCATCCTTGTAATTGAATTATGAACTTTATCCCATCTCCAAATGAAGTCTGTGTTGCTGATAGCCACAGCAACCTAAGGGCCACTAGATATAATGACTCGCTTGAAATGGTTTGGATGTGGATTCCAATTCAGATAAGCAGTCAATATTTAATATTTGGACCTTATCTTGAATTCTCTGGGTATGGAAAACAAAGCTGTTGTCAGAATTCTTCAAGGATTTCCTATGCCTCTGAAAACTCATCTTCAGATCAAAAAAACACGTTAAGAGAAAAATTAATGGAGTAAACTATTAAATATTTTTAATGTATCTTAGTGGGGTTTGATGACACAAAACAGCATAAAATAATTCCAAGTAATTTATAAGTGTTAAAATTCAGGTTGAGATGTGATGTCAAAATTTTAAAAGATAATTTTCTTTGGGCAAAATGGAACTATTTTTTCTCACTGTTTAAACATTCTACTACACTGTAGGAAAAGATTTTTTTCCTAATAATTGTAGGTTTATATTTCATAAGTGTGTAGATAAAAGTGTAGCCTGGAGTAAAATATAATAAGCAGGTATGTATTTTATGAATATAGGTAGATATGCAAATTAGGATGACAGTTAACTATACTTGTGTCATGTATAATTACAGTATGTCAAAACAGAATAATTTTTAACCAGGTTGTAGAGACCTTAGAATTATTATTTTAGATGCATTTATACTGTTTTCTAGATTTGTGTTATATTGCCCTGAAAAGGAGCTGGCAAAGAGACACAATGCCCATTGTTGTAGTGACTGCAGCAGCAAAAGCTATATTTTCATTTAAGAATTAGTGTTTTTGTAACTCAGAGATTTTACATATGTATGTATTACCAGTTGATTGTTTCAGAATTATTTTTCCTTGCAGTCAATATCCCTGGATTCTGAACTTCTCCCTAGCTTTTTTGCTCTGCAATATTAAACCACAGATTTCTGCTGTGAAAGCTTAAATTTGTGTAACATGCTATATAATGATAGCCAGTAATTGTTCAGGTTGACAAACCAGTGTATTGACAGCACAAAGGAACATAGCTTTTACTGCTGGGGAAAAAAAATAAATAAAGATGTAGTTCTACCCTGTGAATCTGGTTGGGAGGAATTACATGCCCTAACTCCGCAATGGGAGTAGAGGTCTTCAGCTCTGTACTCACAAAGGCAAGTTGATTCAAAACAGCCTTTCTTGAATTCCGAGTGGTACAGAGTCACAAATTAATATAATTGTATCTCTAGCAGGATGACTAATCTTAACTTTTTAAAGTATATGCTACCTCATAAGAGTGTAAGAATAAAAACAGGATAAAGCCCATAGCAATACAAATTTTTTGCTGTTTGATTTATGTCTACTTGAAAATATGTGTATTTTCAAAAGACACCCTATTTCTATCCTGAAAAAGATGATTCAACAACCCTCAGCAGGTAATTTTTAGCACTTAGAGGTTCCCTTGGGCTGCTGTCAGCTACAACTTATTGCATAGGTGGTTTTCACTAAACTCATTATAAAATCATTAGCCCCAAGGAAGACAGTGTGATGTTACAGCCTGCACTTCTTATAGGCACTTTTGCAGATGAATTGTACATTTTCAAATTTTATCAAATGGTGACCATAGAAAAATCATGGGATTAAACAGACAAGTTGTTAATAGGGATGCTGTCTAAGCTATATTTGTAAGAAGGAGTATTTTCAAGGAATCATTTTTTTTTTACCAGATTTTCATTTGCTGGATTGTATTGTGGTAAGAAAGGAACTGTGGCAAAACATGGACCAATTATTAAGGTTATTTGTCATTCATTACTTATTAGACAGGGGCCTTTTTTAATAAAATAGCATGTTTGTTTTGTAAGCAGAGTTTCCACATCATAAATTCATGACAAGAAGGCGGGTTGTGGAAGGTACTTTTGGACCAAGTGTGTTAGTGAGAGTGGATGTAATTCAAGTTAGCAATTTTTTCCAAAGATACAGAAGTGCGGTAATGCTCTCAGTATGGCCCAAACTCTTTTAACATAATCACTTAAATGCCGTGGATGTTTCTTGGTTAAGAAGCAACAATACTTCTGAAAATGTAATTTTTGGAGACTGAGTGTTCCCTTCTAGACAGGTAGTGTTTTGTAGTGCAGATTTCTACATGGATTTCTACAAAGTTATCTCTACCTAAGAATTGTCTTTACATTATGAATATTGAGAAGAGAACAAATCAGTGCCTTGTCGTATCTGTTTGGGAAAGCTTTGTGAAAGAGGTGAAAGCCAGGGAGTCACTGGGGTAAAACCTTCCAGGTGCAGGAAAACCCTGCTGGCATTTAAAGTGTATCCTACTAGATACGAGTCTGGAAGAGACCTTTGTCCAGATCAAGAGAGGAGTTCTTTATTTTAAAAAGAGTCTTTGAGTTAAAAGCTTTAGACGAGAGGGCGAATCAAGTGGCTGAGGAGCAGGGCCATAGCAATTGTGGCAAAGGCAGTGTCCATTAGGGTTTGGGGTATGACTGAGGGGCTGCAGAGAGCTTTTTGTGGTTCAATTTCCACTACCAGAGCAGCAACAACTGTGCAGGTTTCACTTCTGTTTCTCATTTTAGTCTTCATAGAGGATTTAAAACACACAACCTGTTAGCTCTAGTGCAATATACTTCACTTTCTTTACTGTGTGTGAGGTAGGTTAAGGAAATAAGAACAGCATTTAAGAGCTTTTAGTCTTCTGGACTTTTGGTCTTCTGGAATAGTCTTCTGCCTATTTCAGAAATTTTAGGATTGGCCTTTTTCTTTATTTTCTGGAAAAAGTATATTTTTACCCTCTGTGTTTTCTCATGTGGTCAAAGATGACGCTTTCATGACACTAAAGCAATGAAGCCATTTATTTACCTGAAGAAAAAAGGTGCATAGAATAGGCTACCTAAACCTAGGGAGTTGATTTTCTTCATATATGTCACTTTTCCACCATATTCATAAGCATTGCAAAAGCTGCTTTTTGAAGATTCTAGAAATTCCAACGAACATCCTTATTTGAATTATAACTTCAGTGTGCCCTAGCACTGTTAAGTGTTTTATCACAAAATGGGAAGTGAAAATTTCCTCAAAGCACTGGCACATTAACGGACCCTTAACAGTCCCTAATGAGAAATCCACCTTGTGGACTAGAAGAGAAGCTGAAATGTCAGTTGTGGCAGCTGAAAGAGTGCAGTTAGTCCAGAATTTCCTCTATGACAGCTATCTGAGAGGGCAGATGTTTCAATAAAAATGTTAAAAGTAAAGCATCCCGTCTGTGCCCCAAAGTCCCTAATTAATTAGTGGAGTTATTGGAGCTTGGTGATACTTCTTAGTCCTACCACCTAAGCTCCTTGGGGCAGCTGAAAACCAGGCACTGAACAAATGGTAGAACACTGTTCTGGAGTGATTCCAGGTAAAGAAAGCATTACTCCAAAGAGCTCTCTGAAGAGGAAGAAACATACAAATCAGAGAGACAGTAATGACAACTCTTGCTTTATTAAATAAAGCTGATATGGACCTGTCCTGGTAACAAGGACTGCTACTTACTACTGCATCATTTGTCATCAGAAGCAGAGTCAACCTTGAGGAGCCAAGACTGAATCATGAGGGGAAGAGGGAAACAAAAGGATTTTTTTTATTATTATTTCTTATTTGTGGTTTCAGATAAATGGCCAACTGATTTGCTGCTATGTTTTATTTATTTATTTATTTGTAAGTGAAGAAAGGGAGCAGTGAAGGAGTAAGAGGTCTGTTTGTGGGATTTTTGTCCCTCTCCCCAGAACTGTCTGGGAATCCTTTTGATGTGGGATCAGCTTTCTTGTCTTGATAGCTAGCAATATATAAATGCATGCATGTGCATAGCAAGGGTCATTTCCTGCTGCTTCTCAGTACTTCTCTAGGAAGCATCCTTAAAATAGCTAAAATATTGATGTTATTGGTACAGATTGCATCAAATGCCAGTGAGTTATTTTCTGAATATATGAAAGTATGTATCCTAATATGTATGTTCATACAGTGCAACAAGCGTCAAAGTGATATGTCTGCAAACACAAGGCTTTTATTTTGTTGATTTGGATCACAGTTATCTTGTCAACAAAAGAAATAGTTTCTCAGCTTTATAATAAAGTCCTTTTAGAACAGCAGAAAGAAGATAGATACTAAAACGTTAGAGAAGAAAAGAACTAGTTGTTCACTATATGTCACTAAAGCTTCTCCAGCCTGAGTGACTGTGAGGCCTTTAGCCTACCCCATGTGCCAAGAACCAGAGCCCTGCGTGATTCCAGAATAATATTCCATTTAATGTAGCTCTTTGTCATGAGAATTTGCTGTAAGATATTGTTTAGTTTTATCTTTGAAATTACAACTACTGTTTACGGAATTTTCTCTTGCAAGCCTTTTGTCCTTTTTAAACAAGCCAGAGTTCAGGAACAAAGTATTTGAAATCAAATGTTTCTTTCTTGGGCACTGCTTTCTCCAGTGGTTGCCATACAAGTGCTATTTTTAAACAAAAATATAAAACTGTAAAAAAATGTCTTATCTCAAATACAATTGTGGGTGAATTTTAGTTTTTGGAGGTGAAAATTGAACTTTAGTTCTGAATTGTTTGCAGCCAAAAAAAAAAAGTATCTTTAGACAAGGTAGTGCTGTCCTTCGCATTGTTTGCTTTAGCAAACCTTCCTGAATTTTTACATTTTGGTTCAAGATCTTGAAGACCACCAAGAATAATGCTATTTGAACTATGAAGTAGAAATGCCTTCCTTCTGTGTATAGATATTTGATTTTTTTTCTTTTAGCTATATGAAGGGGGTTTTCCCCAATGAAGGTCAAATGACCTAATTTTAATAGGTAATGCTTGCAGTGTGATCATATCTAAAGATGTGACTGCCTTAATAGAATTTAACTGGGTTGGCAGTTTTCATCTCTTAAGCTATGTGTCACCTTGTGAATAAGCCTCTAACATATCTTCAAGAGCTTGCTTATTCAAGTGAATTTTAATTTACTGGTCTTTAAGATTGGAACAGTATCCTTGAACAGCATCTTGAGGAAGATATATTAATATACTGCTTTTAAACTTCTCCCACTCTCTATGATTCAAAGTCCAAACTTTATTTTTCCCACCCCTTCATTCACCAAGGAACTCTGCACAGACCAAACTTATTAGCCACATTTTGCTATTTTTCTCCTGGTGAGCTTAGAGGCCATCAATTTCAGTAAGTATCTGTGACCTGTTATTCACTGGAGTATCAGTATCAACTGCTATTGTCAAGATGGGGTAAATGTTGGCAGCCTTTTAGAAGCTTCCACTTGGTTGTGATTCAAAGCCATAGGAAACTTCAAACTTTGCATGATTTGGTGTGAAATCATAAACGTGCTGTGAAAACATAAATATGTCTAATCATGCACTTAAGGAAGCCTTCTGAGGAAGCTAATTTACTATGAAATATAAGTCTCTAGTTTTCTTGTACTGGTTTGGTTGTCCTGGGTTTTTTTATTTTTTAGAAATAATTCACTTAGTCCTGTGAAATAATGTTAGGATATTTCCATAACATTAAATTGAATAGTTGATTTGTTTACTGTAAAGTTTAATTTCATTCATAAATATAATTACTTATATTTAGAAAAAAAGTCATTATATATTTACTGAAAGAAGAGAAGCATTTCATTTGGAGTGCAAATTGAAGGCTTTAAGTTGGAAGTTTTATAATGTCCTGCTCTTCCATTAGAATATATAAATATAATGTTTGTCTCAATGTTAGGACATGAAAATAAGATTGGGGTGAATGAAATCTACAGGGTTCTTAAACATGCTTTATGTTTTCTAAAGGGTGAAGGTTTAAGGGTGAAGAATTAAAGCAAGAATGCATGGAGGTGCTACTGTTACGTGCTTTTATATAGTTTAATTTGCTTTTCATGTATTGGAGGAAAAGTGTGTGTCTGTATGGGAGGAGGACAGCAGGGACAGAGAGAAGCTCCAGTCCCTGCACTTGCCCCATTTCCTGCTTTGTTGACCCCGCAAGGCTGGAGCAGACAGAGGCAAGCCATCCCTTCCTGTATTGGAGACAGGCTCATGTGGCACCGGCAATGACTGCAGCACACAGAGGGTCTCCAGGTGGCTCTGTCCTCCCCTGGGTCTGCCTGATGTCAGTGCAACTTTCCCCAGTCGCTTGTCCCACACAGGGAAGTTGTGTAATTCAGATGCTACTTAGACAACAAAAAATTTCCTGAGTCCTGACCTAGATAAATCAAATAATATCCTAATTGGATATACTTAATTGGTGTTTGGAGGCATTTTTAGACAGAGTTTTCTATTTCCACTGGGAATATTTTCATTTTTCTGTTTATAATTTACACCACAAATTTGTTTATTAACAATTCTTGGCACTTCTTTCATCTTCGTATGAATTTCTGCTTGAGAGCAAGGAAAGTATATCTTTGTTCTCAGGAAAGAAAAGTTACTTTGAGTTTTACTTTGAAGCACTCAATGATATAACTGAAATGTCATGAATAATTTAAGCAAACATCGATGCAAATGTTACTAGAAATAATCAAGGAACTTTAGAGGTTGTAAATAAAACTGATTTAAAGATGAAAATGGATGCAACTTGCAATTCTAATTTTGTATACATGCAAAAGTAGGACAAAATAGTATATTGGAACATATGGGAATGGAACAAACAGCACCGACACTACGTGGGTGATTAATTTTTGAGTAAAAGAACTTAAATAGCTTACTCTGGCTTGCGTACATACAGCAAGAACACTGAATTTAAAAGCCTTTTTGCTTTCTTTGTGATACTTCGAAAAAGATGCATCATGGAATCACAAAATTATTTGGGATGGAAGAGCCTTGAACACTGCCAAGGATGGGGCACCCACAGCTTCTCGGGGCAACCTGTTCCAGTGCCTCACCACCTTCCCTGTGAAGAATTTCTTCCTAATATCCAACCTAAGCCTGCTCTCTTCCAGTTTGGATGTAGTAGCACATATCTTGCCAATAGCCTGTATGTAAATAGTTGCGCCATTTACATCTCTGTATGCTCCAACATTCTGAAGTGCCTGACCTGAATGACCCTGTAGTACTTGTTTTATAATACTGTCTTGTTTCTGGTAATTTAACCAAGGAAATTATGGGGGAATTATGTTGGTGAGGGTGTCATTTGCCAGCCATGATGTCATGTTTTCTGGCATCTGCAAGTCTTGTTCTGGGGTTTTTTTGTTTGTTTGGCTTTTATTTCTCTTGGTATTTTTAATACTACAGTCTATTTACTAAGCATGTTTTATGCTTTGAGACAGAGTAGGAAACTGTGAACTCAGAAAGAAACTGCATGAACTTCTCTCATCTGCTTCCCTTTTTACTACAGCTAATCTGCCTTTATTTGCAGTCAGAAAGCATTCATACCTGAGAGTTGACTATTTTTTCATGTAATCCTCTTAATCAGCAACAGACAACAAAACTATTTCACCTCCATGTTTCCATGTGCTTCACATGCTTCTTTCATCCCCCAAGTGATGGTTCTGTGTGGCTGAGGCCTTCAGAGGGCTGTGCTGGGCAGCAAGGCACAAGTTTACAGGGGCTGCATTGTCTCAGTACTGTCACAGCCACAAGCACAAGCTGGGAATCCATACACACAGTAACCCATTCATGATTTGCCTAAAGAGCGTCTGAACTCCGATGCTGGACTCCACAGGGTATCCACAATCCTCTGGATTGTTATGTATTTGAAGTAGATACAAAGATCCTTCCTTCTTGAATAGAATTTTTCAGACTGGTTAAAGGGTATTTCTCTCAAATATTTTTGTGCAGTATAAATAAGCTACAGTGAGACTAAGTGTTTCAATCAATATAGCTCACTTCCAGTCACTGTATTAGTAATAGTAAAGCAAAGAGATGGAGAGAAAAAAAGAGTTTGCATAGATAGTCTTCTTAATAAATAGTAAAGAATAAGTTCATTAACTCCTTTTGGATACTTTTAAAATATTGTGGTGATGATAGTGTAAAGGTATATAATTCAGATATGATGGTGTTCCTACAGTTTATTTCTCAAGGAGAAATCTCAGAGGAGATTATAAAAAAATACTTGAAAGATTTAATTAAAATCTGCTCTCTCACATTTAATACTGCCTAATACTTTTAATTAATCTGAATATCCCTAATTGCTTCTGTAATTTTTGCCATGTGTAAATAGCTAATTAAAGTATTAACCACCATCAAATGTAGTCTAAAATTAAATATATAAATGCTCTGTTGCTGATTAAGAGGATTACATGAAAAAATAGTCAACTCTCAGGTATGAATGCTTTCTGACTGCAAATAAAGGCAGATTAGCTGTAGTAAAAAGGGAAGCAGATGAAGGAAGTTCATGCGGTTTCTTACTGAGTTTATAGTTTCCTACTGAGCCAGCCAATATAAGATTTCTATAGCTCTAGTAGTATTTAGAAAAGTTTGGAGGTTGTTTGAAACTTCACCAGTTAGTTACAGTCCTTGAGGGACTGTCTGTCAATGGAGAGTGCTGGAATGCAATATATTCAGCCTCCTTTACCAGGTTTCAAGGACCAGATGGTAGGGGACATAGTTATGGCCTATATCCTCTGAGAAAACTTCCTTTCTCATTTGCAGAGTCATGTAAAAGGTAGAGAGAGCTCTTGCTCTTGGAGGTTGCACTACAGAGTAGCCTCATATTCGTTTGTGAGCCACCAAACGGATGGTGACAAACTCAGTGTAAAGGCTGAAGGAGAATAATTTGACCTTTCCTCATGATCAGCTTGGAAACACCATTCACACAAATTCTCTGTAAAGATATCCTCTGGCGTAACTGTCTATTGTAATGAAATATAAGCCAATAACCTCTTAGCTTAGACCCACCTGAACCAGTAAATTCCCGTGAGTGTCTCTGTAGTGTGCTCCTTAGCCATTATGACTCTGGAATTAGCTCATGCTGAACTAATCCATCCCTGTCCATGGCATGGAGTTGCCATAATAAGGAATGTAAGGAAATCTCTCAGGTAATCGGTGTTGGGAACTTTTAATGGGGCAAAAGTAAAAGCTGCTTTTACTATAAAGACAAATAGAAACAGTTTGCTGAAGGAAGCCAAACCAATCTTTTGATTTCAGTTGCCACTGGAATTTGACTATTCTGGGAGTACAGACTTCAAGATTTTCAGAATTTTAGGTCATTGCTCCAAGTCCTTATACAACATTCCCCCCTTATAAACCCATGGATTAGTGATAATCAAATGAGATGTTTCAGTATGGAACGCTATTATTATTTTTGGTCCCCTGAAAGGCCTCTCTAGATAAATTAGACAATTAGGTCTTTTAGCAGTCCTTACTCCCAGTGGTCCTTCTGGGTTCTATTTCAAAAATGAGATGGTGTAGACTCTTGAGTTGGCAAAGCCTCAAACCAGTAATGAAAAGCTGAAAAGCTTTTCTCTTTAAAATAATCTCCAAAACTGACAAACATTTCATACAATGTATAGAAAAATCTCATCAGGTTTTGTCTTTGTTATTTCAATGATGTCTCAGATATAGTACATTTTCCCTCTTCCACATATGTTCTGAGGGCTTTTCTATATGCTTTTTCCTGTTAAAGTGACAGATAGAGACTGGGTTTAGGGGCCTTTTATGCTCTTTGTAAATGGAAAACTAAGCCAAGAATAGAAGAATTTCACTTTTTATTCTGGTAGTACTTTCATGTTATCTGAGTGCTCACAACGAGGAAACGTTATTTCAGGTATAGTGCTCCCAGAAAATCTTCCCAGTTATGAGTATTCTCCATAGGTAGACCTGCCACTGTTATTTGGGAACAGGTAGTTTATATTTCTGTCCTCTGGTTTAGAATTATTAATCTCAGCCTCACATCTCAATTTTAGAGAGATGAGACCCAAAGGGTAATATTCTAGTGTTTGTCCAAGCTGATTTTTTCCTATAGCCTATACTCATTACAGCTCCCCTCCAGAAAGTCAAGGTAGCAGTTGTCTTCTGTCCTCATCCTGGACAGTAGACTTCTTCCTAGTAGACTATATAAACAATGCTACAGCTTCTTCTGCCATAGAAACAACATTTCAACTAAGAATGGTGTCCAGGTTGTGGTGGGTTGGGTTGGTTTGGTCTGGTTTGATTTGGTCTGATTAGGTTTGATTTTCCCATATAATGCAAATCATGAGTACTGGTATCAGAAGGTGTCATTTGGTTCATTAAGTATTTTATTGCTGCTGAACTATTAAACATATTTTATGGCTTTGTAGTTTAATTGATGTAGGCATAAGTTACAAAGTGGAAGTTAATATTATGATAATACTTTTACATAAATCAGGTATTTTAATCGAAAATTACCAGTCTAACTTGACTAAAAATTGTTCTGTTCTTAACCATACTGAATGTACCAATGGATACTGAACTTGAGCTTTTGAAATCATCCCCTGAGATTCTGGAAAACATGCATTAAAATGTTAAATTTCCTTTGTTTTCATTGACATTTTGACTTGATTCACTGAAATTATAATATCTCCCTAAAGTATGGGTAATTGTATTCCTGTAATTTTTGCTTCAATTAGTGGCATGTTGCATATCATTTTTTTTTATTCTGAAGTATGTTGGCATTTGCGGTGGTACAGTAAGAATCATAGAATTTAGTTGATGTACATTTATGAAGTTATTATTTCTGGCATCCTTTGGAGAACTGAACTACCTTTCATATAAAATTATTTCAACAATTTAGCATGAGATCACTCCTTCTTTTCCTTTTGGAGGTAGAAAGTTGTCTTGGTTTGAAAGACAGGTGTTTGTTTAGAAAGGCAGGAGCCTCTCTTGAAATGGATAATGTAAACCCCCTCCCTTCAAATTATTGAAATTTGAATTGTAATTGAAATTAAGGAGCTCTCAGGCAAAGATATGGGAATAAGAATAACAGTTCTTTACTAGGAAAAAATTAAAATTAAAATACAGTAATTAAAAAAAACCAAAAAAACAAAACAAAACAACCAAACAACAACAAAAAACCAAACAAAACAGAACAAAAAAAAAAAAACAACCCTCAAAACACTGACAGAGTCAAAACACAACCTGACACCCCGTCAGTCAGGATGTTGGTAGCAGTCCCATTAAATGGTGGCTGCAGTCCTCCTGGGTGACAGATGTGGTTCAGTTGAAGCAGTGCTCCTGTAGAAGGTGCAGTTTCCCTCCGAAGGTCCAGCGATGATGTGGAAAGGTTCGGTTTTCCTCTGGAATCCAGTGGAAGAAGGCTGCTCTTATGTTCCAAATATCAGATTTTTATCTAGGTAGGAAATGCTTGGTTCCTCCCCCTGGGTGGAGCATCTCCCAATGGGATGATGTAATTTTATCAGTCATACGGGAGGACTCAATGGCCCATTAACAGACAATATCTTCCTGGAGGAAGGATGGGTTGTGGAAAAGATAAAGATGACTGCTCTGCCTGGTTTTAACAAATGGTCCATTAACAGAAGATATCTCTCCCAGAGATAAGGATTAATGCCCCACCTGGTTTCAACAGCTGGTGATAGAATACATACTTTTGGTTACATCCTGCATTGCAAGCCAAGTGTGGGTACTCTGATGGGAACCACAGGCAGGTGTATCTCCTCTCTATTATTCCCAAATTTTTGGTTACAGAATATGGACAGTGTTAAAGGAATCATGCAGCTGATTTTAAGGAAAAGAAAATCTCATTAAAGGGAGCTGAATGTTCTGCAGCAGAACTGGTTATGACCCAGCTTCTGCCACAAAGCTTCCAAGGCATACAAGGGAAAAAATGGCTTTCCAGATAGTAATCATCTGTGTTTTGTTTTGTTGCTTTCCAACTTGATAACCAAGGTCTGGTGTATAGAAATACTGAGGGCCTGAGAGCTGTGCTATGAAAGCATTTCTAATGTAAAAGAAAATGCTATTATGGAAACAATGCAGTCCCACATTCTCAAATTCCGTATCTAAAATAAACAGACATTTTGTTTACTTGATGCTTAGTGTCCTTCATCCATAAAATGGGAATCATATATTTACCTGGAGCTGTTATGGAAATTATGTTATCTCTTAATTAGAAGCCATATATGACCATGTAAAAAACACGAATCTCTGAAAACAAATTCAGTCTATCAGTGATAACAATTGGAACTGAGTTCTGCAGACTTTGTATTTTAAAGGTTGCTCTTTAAATTAATTGTTTTCTGACACTTCACCCCTCTGCCCTCAAAGGTGTAAAGTTTATTCTTGAAAACATTAAGCGCACTTAAACAAAATTATCTTTTTTTCCTTTTTTTTTTTCTTTTTTGCACACAGTGTAGGAAATCAGCAGACAATACTGTTTACTTTTTATTCTCCTCATAGTAATGTACCTTAGATCTTGATTGTGTGTATGTAGATTTAATGAGCAATTACTTGCCTTCTAACTTTAGAAAATAAATTGTCTCCTAAATCAAGTGACAGATACATGCAAAATACATGGAAAGGAAAAAAACAGAAAGAAAAACTACTTTACCACTTAACTTCCTGTACTGTCTCATGCAGCCCAGGTTGGAGATGCTCCTTTACCTCTACACAGTAAGAGTTTGCCAATAAAAAAACATTTGGCAAAGCAGACAGAAATGTTCTGCACATGCATCTTTGTAAACAGATATTATGCAGAATGTTTTAAAATCACAATGAGAATCAGCAGTAGGGCTTTCTTTGTGATGCTTGACCAAAAAAACCCAGTGATTAAAAAGCAGGGAAATGTGCCAGAGGAATGAATTCCTAAAATGATAATGATGTCCAACTTGTCTCATCTTCTTGTCCCATTTTTGAATTTTACATAAATGCTTGCAAATAACGTGGGAAATTCAGGTCAAATAGGCCAGACTAATAATTCGTAAAACATAACGAATGTTTGACAGCCATAGATACTTAGCTTATGTTAGTTGGTGTTGTGTTGAACGTCTCCTTAAACTCTTAAAAAGACTTGCTTCAGAGCTGGAGAATTGTTTTGAGGGTTTTCTCTTGGGGTGTTTTTGGTTTTGTGGTTTTGTGGTTGTTTGTGGGGGATTTTGTGGGTTGGTTGTTATTTGAGCTTTTAATTTTGTCTTTTTTTTTAACACCTGAGAAATTCTACATCTCTGTAGATATATAGATTTGGGAGACATTCTGTCACTGCAGATTCTAAGTCTATAAGTGCATTATTTACTTTTAGTTCTTTGAGTAAGTTAATCATATCTGTTGATGATTTTGTTAAAAGACAATTCTTTGAAATTTAAATTTCACCTTTGTTTGCTTATTTATGCAGGAAAAAGCATCAAGATCAGAGAAAGTTCAAGATCAGAGAAACTGTCAATTTTGTGTTGGTGGTCAAGGGTGTAGGGTTAAGTGCATTTTTTCTTGGTTAATCACAGAATTACTGTGGATATAAACAAGTTCTTAGTGAGACCAAAACAAAGCAGCTTCAAAAAAATTAATATATGACTTATATAAACATATTTGTACTTAAATTCTTTGGGTGATACAATGCTGTTTCAGGAAGGATCAGCTCATCTGGTTCTGAATGTGGGGTGGCATTGAGGATATTTGGAACATGCCTCACTGAAGTGCCAGAAAATGGCAGTGGGACATGAGGAACATCTATCTGTCCAGAAAATTTCTGATACTATTTTAGAAGCAGCTGAAGTTCTGGAAGATGTTCAGCTTATAATAATTACCAACCTCTAGAAATGAGGAAGTTATAAAGAGGAATGTGTGAAATTAACAACAGGAGAAAATAAAAGAAAGGCAAATGTCTATTGCTACAGCCTGACTATGCTTGCACCTGCAATGTCCTAGTGGTTTCAGTACTAAGAAATTACTGCAGACCTTCCTCTTCTCTATAATATCTGGGCTAATTTTGGAAATACTCTTTCTGGGTTCTTCAATGCATCCTTGGAACCAGTGTCCTAGACTATACTGCAGCATTTCCTTGTGTCATCTGGCATATAATTTAGCTGAGATGAGGGTGATGCATCATTTGCTGAGCTGGAATTAGAGAATAAGTTAATTAGAAGTGAGAAGTTTTGCCTTTTTTTAACAGACTAAAAGCAGCTGTAGAAGATTAAGTTACAGTATCATTGGGGGGGAAGCCATGGTTTAAAATCCAATTGTGCTCTGTGGTTAAGAAATATTATATTTAGAGCTACAGTGCTGTAATAAATTCAAAAGTTTTACATTATGCGTATAATAAGAAGAATAGAACCAGAGAATTGTTTAGCCTGGAAAAGATCTTTAAGATCAAGGCTAACTGTTAACCCTGCCGAGTCTAATGCTAAATGTCCTCAGGTGCCCCACCTACACATCTTTTAAATCCCTCCAGGGACAATGACTCCACCAGTGCCCCGGGCAGGCTGTTCCTGGGCTTGACAACCCCTTCAGCAAAGATATTTTTTTCTAATATCCAATCTAAATCTCCTCTGACACAACTTGAGGCCATTTCCTTTTCTTCTCCCACTTGCTATTTGGGAGAGGAGGCCAACCTCCATGTGGCTACAAGCAGCTGCATTTTAACTTCACTCACCCCAAAAGCTCTGTTTATTTTTTTTTTTTAACTACAAGGAAATCAATTTACATTTTGCCATGAGATGTGTATGGAGGGATCTCTGAGCCCTCATGTTCTGTGCTCTTTGTGGGTTCAGCAGCGTACAGGAATTTTTTACATAGTTCTGTAATTGATACCCTGCAAATATAAACCTCACCTGTTTCACATTTCATTGTAGAATTCAGACTTGTGTTTCTTCTTTAAAAAATTTATAACACCAGCTTATTTCAGACTACTTTTTAATCTTCTCACATCTACAACTTCTCCCCTCTAGGGCTATTCCTGCCTGATGGAACAAGAGGATTGTGTGAAAGTCTGATATACAATGTTTGGATTTGTACAGGCTACTATGAGAGAATAGAAAATTCCAACTGAAGGAATAGCATACTTGAACAAGTGGAGGGGTTGGTTGGTTGGTTGGTTGGTTTAAAAGAAGATAAAGACCCTTTAATAATGTATTTTGGTGATTCTGGAACATTTTGCTCCCCATTACCCTACTCTTTTTAAAATAAATGCCTTAATTAAGATGGAAAAGGTGATTGCCTTATTCTTGACAGTTACAGGTGACCCAGGAAAATTGACCCTGTTTTCCTTCCAGGGAGATTTAGCTATAGAGCTGCTGCTTGCTTGGCTTTGGCATCATGTAGCCTGGCGGGCTACAAGCTGCACAGAGGCCACTGCACTGAATTCATGCTGTCCTATATGGAAACTCTGCCTTGGGTGAATTGGCATCATAAAATGAACCAGAAATACAGGAATCTCATAGAAACAGTCCTGACTTACCCAATATCTATGAAAAATGCTCCTTTTAGATACTCACTTATGGTTTTGCCACACACATCACCTTTGTGCATTATAGCTAAAAATCTAGATTGATATTCCCCTCCAAAGGGCTTTTTAGCCTTTTTTTTAGTGTAAAGCTTAAAATGGAAAGTTAGGAGTCTCTGTAATCAGCCCATTTGAAGTTCCATATCTGAAAATCCAGCAAGTGAACCATGCTTTAAACACTGGTACATTTTGAATTTTAATAGACTTTATTACAAGCCTTCAAATTAAAAGCTGTCAGGAGAGATAAAAGGTTGGGGATGTGGATTCAAAGGGACTTTGATTAGACATAAAGGTCAGCAATGGTGGCAAAAAGTCAATGCATCTAAATTAAGCATAAACCTCTGGAAGAGAATATGCTAATCTTTCATGTAAAGTACTTGTCAGGTCGATCTTGGCTCATATCCACAACAGTTAAACTATTTTTTGTTATGAAATTTTAACAAATGGTAATCCATGTGTAATTTGCCTGCCAATTGTATGCCATTTGTTTTTACAAATGTTAGATTTTAGCTGCTAAAGAATCATATTATACTACATAATATGCTCCTGATGAAAGATTTTGTTTTAGAAGCTTTAGCTCAGTTTTTAACTGCAACTTTTTTCCCTTGGGAATGTAAAATGCAAATATGAGAAAAGGAAAAAGAAAGAAAGAAAATCAAAGCTCTAAATGTCATTGCTTTGTGTAAAACTAAGTGTAAAAGTATAAATTACGCTTAATTGAGCAGGAGCTTAAAGTTATAGTAACTGTTAGTATTTCTGAACATGAAATTAAGAATCTGCACTGTTAGTGAGCAAACTCATTAAGGACATAGAAGGATGACAGGATGAAAAAGGATTTACATTTATAGAATCTTCTGTAAAATTATAAGAAATGACAGGCTCCATTTTTTGATGCTGAAATCAAGGTTGCATGTCTAAACCACGGTGACACTGTGCTGGATTTTGCATAGCTGAGAACTAATAGGAAATTAGGGTGTAATACAGACCTATTGAGTTCAGTCTAACTTTGTAGTTTTGATGTGGAAGAACAGAAGACATAATTTCAGCCTTTGTTTAGTGTGCTGGACAGATAGCTCCACAAAGTCTAAGTATGGTCAGGATTAAAACTGTGATAGATGGAACCACAGCACATTCTTGACAGCTTTTCTGTTCAAATACAAATTTCTGTCACAGTCCCAGAATGTTTGAAGGAATATTCAGAGATGAAATATTGTAGCTACAACAAGTCCAGTGTGAAGCCACTGTGCTTTGAAAGTAAAAAATAATTACAAACTGTACATCTCCTAGGCACATATTTGTATTAATAATGAATAGTAGTAAATACACTGGAGAATACTAATTAAATGTTATTGAACACAGAAGTTTTGGAAACCGTAAGGTTATCAATCTGTCAAGAAAAGTGCCAGTGCATCTGTCTGTTTTTTGGGTTTTAGGCAAATAAGTATTTTGGACAGTTATTGTCGATCCTGATTTATTCTACCTTTCATAACATATTTTTAGAATATTTTCCTAAAGATTTTTTTTTTAAATTTTCATCAATTTCTGTATGAAAAAGATATTTCCTTTCATTTAAAACAGTCTCAATGCTTTTATTGAAGCACACTGTAGATGGCATATTGTTCTTATTATAGCAGCAAAGTAGGTCAGAACCTCACTGCTTGAGAGATGTGACATACAAAATCCCTACTTCCATATTAGTCATGAATAAAATGAAAAAGAAGCTGATTAGTGCAGGAGAATGTCTGCATTTAAAAAGCTAATACCTGTAGTGATTTTCTTCTTTGTGCTTAACCATTAATTGAAGGAGAGACTTAAACTTTATCCCATTGCAACCGATTCCTACATAATTGCAGGGAGCCCAGCTGACACTGCAAATGGCATAAAGCTTTGTAATATGAGCCATTGATTTAGTACAATAAGAAAGAAAATTTGACTTCATGAAGTGAGAATAAATTGTCTGACTGCTGAATCTCTGTCATGTAATCTCATCTCTTGCTCACGTTGTCCATGAGATGTGGTTGTTCGTCAGCTTCCAAAGAACTCCCAGTTGTCCTATGGTACCATTGTACTCTGGACTAACTCGGTTATCTAAGCAGAGGTAAACACATGTGAGGCTGCTGTTCATGTTGAATAGTCTGTGGTCACACTTGTCAAACTTAAGTATCAAAGAACTCAAAAGTGGACCAGAAATACCTTAAATGTCTTCAACCATGCTATATGTACCTGTTTGAGGCAATGTTGATGACAGTATCATTCTGTTATAATCAAAGTACTTTTGTAAATCATTCTAAAGGTAAAAACCATAGACCCCAAATATTTAATAAATGGGCCATTAACCTGTCTCCTCAGTGAAGTCTTGGTCTCCTTAGAATTTATTTATGCATTTCTAAATACTGTTGCTAAGTGAGCCTTGTCTGTGCTCAGAGTGATGACTGTATGTAGCCTCCAAAAGCAGTTCAGAACAGAAGGGCCACCTCATTTCACACAACACTGGCTGCATCCTTGCTGCTGTAGTGTACTGGTTTTATTTATTCTTGGCTTAATCTGTCAACCGTATAACATTTATACCAACACTTGGGATGCTCCCTATAAAAGTCACCGGTTGAAGAAACTGCTCAAGAAGGCTGAAAAACTGAAGTACTTAGAATTTATTATAGCCAAAAATACTAATAGCCATATATAAAACAGGTTAGGGGAATGGCAGAGAGATGAATGGATATGAAAAACATATTTTAATATTTATTTTTAATAAAATAGGGATAAAACAACTAGGATGTAGTAGCTCTGTGTCTGAGTAGGGCCTGAAAGCAGGAGAAGCATTCTAATAGTGCCTCCTGTTAGGAGCTGGTTAAGCCGTGAGAAAGAGCTAAGCCAAGAAAACTCACCTCTCCTTTACTCTCCAATTCTGTCAGTTTTGTGCAGTCTGCTGTCTCTCCCATGTTTTAATTAATATATTTTTTTGGATATGTATTTTTAAAACAGAAATAATCCAACCACACCTTTCTAAAAAATAAAAACTTGTTCAATGATTGAAAATATGAAATTCAATATAAGCAACTGAAGCAACAGGATTTGCTGGCTAGAGATAGATAGGCGATGCTGTTTTTACAATTCAAAATATTTTGGTTTGACTGTGTAGATTTGCAGGAGAGCCTGGACACATGGTTCCTTGGCCACGGAGTAATCTGCTTGGTTGGTATTCCCCAGAGCCATCCTCATGTCACTGCCACGGAAAGTAGTCAACCAAGTGTAAATTTTGGCTGTGTCAAAATTTTCAGGACAGCTTTCTCAGAGAATTTCCTGGAAGTTGCCTTAGTTGGGAAGCTATTCAGTTATTTATTTAAGTTCAGTTTTGGACTAAAATATCAAGTAACAAAATTCCCTGCAGCTCAATTCTATTCTTTCAATTGAGTCCTCTAACTCCTGACCATCCTTTTAACTGAATGCCATCATTCCCCATTTTCGGAAGAAATCAGCATTGTCTTATATGACCAAAAACTTGTATTTTTTCACCAAAGTAGAGAGAAGAATCACATTGTGATCTGGATTTGTATGATGGATAATACCTTGACATTAGTCTCTTAAATGGAAAGGACTTTCAGGCTTGAATACTTTTCTTAATACCATATTTTATGGAGAATGTGATTTCTCAAATAGGCAGGAACCTGGACATTTAGATTGTATAAGTGAAATGAAAGACATTAAGCTTGATTTAGCAGAGAAAGGGCTGCAAGGCAGCTGTTACCTGGCTTGTGGTTGTGCACATATTGTCCTTGTTTAAGTTTCCATCATGGGCCAAGGTCGAGAGCTGCCTGGAATAGGGAGTGGAAGAGTATGGTATTTTGAAGTATTTTTTTAACTTAGGGTTATTTAGAAACAAAAGGCAAGTTAAGAATATAATTTTGGCTTACATTTAGAAGTGTTCTATCTTTCATCAGATCTTGAATGACTGACCTAGTGCACCTTTCTACTGATGAATAAACAACAGCCTGAGCAATATTTCAGTCTGTAAGACACTAAAGTTCAGGAATGAGTGCATTCCTTTGCTCCCCAAGACACTTGTACTAAGTAGATGACCTTTAGCTTGAGGAGAAAGGATGGCTGGACTCCCAGAGTATCTCACTGGTGTCAGGTTTAGTCTTTAGATCCACTAGCAGAAAATCATGCTGGTCTATCACAGCACCTCTGTCACAGCACAGCTAGTCTGTAGCTGGGCAAATAATTTAGCCATAAATAAGAAACCCAGTTTGCCTATCCTAGTTCGATAAACAGGTCCTTGGGTGTACAAGTATAGGTTGGATTCAAACCCACACAGGGACCCTCACCCAATCTCATTCAGCCCTAAATGCGGATGAATCACTGGCCAGGGATCTGGGCTGCAGTAAGACCTCAACCAATCACATGTGTAAGCCTGGGAAATTCAAATCCCCTATAAAAGGGGCAGCCATAACAAACTCAGTGCTATTCGTGTCTGTCTCCAACCAGCGACCCCATCACAATACACTTTTGCCTAAGGCATACTGAGCAGCACATTTGATCTCTGGCAGCAGTGAAGGCATACATCCATATTAGCTGCTCTCTCCCTCTCTTATTGGTTTCCAAATAATCTGAAAGCAAATAAGTTGTGTTTGATACCAAAGAGTTTTTCTACTCTGCTGGCATGAGTGTGAGTTTCTTCATTTTACTTCTTTTCATCTCATCTTATCCTCTCTGAAGTTAGAAACAAATCACTTTCCAAAATTTTACTAGGAGCTAATACCAAATGCATTACAGATATAACATTTATGAATAAAATACTTACTTTATAAAGCTTTTGGTTTGTGAACCTTCATGATATAAGAACACATAACCTTTGGTATCTTTTTTTCGCTATAGGAATTGGGTAGGATTGTGTGTTGGGGCTTCCATTGTCTTCTCAGAATGCCTTTGTAACAAAGTAATCTGTCGAATGAGACTCAAGTTCTGTAAGGAAAATGAAATAAACAAAATCAGCTTCAAACTGTTAGAAGTTCTTTTCTCAGCTTGGTAGATGAATGTGTGCACTTACCCATATAGCTTGTGCTTAAGAGTATAACCTGTTGAGGTGAGAGTCTGTTTATATTTTAAGGAAACATGATTTCTCATCATAGCTGTGTTCCTAAGGGATATCTCATATTTCTCCTCTTTTTTATTCTCTGTCAGATTTCAAAGACCAACAGGAAAAAAATGTTGCATTGTGTCTCGATATTGCTTGTTCATGGTGGAGTGTTAGGAATGAATTGCAAAAGCAAGGAAACCTTTAAATAGACTATCCAATATGTAGCTCACTTTTTCTCTTGATATATCCCCTTCATTTACTTCTTAGTAGTCAGTGGTATTTTCCAGATTTCAGCCCTTCTCCTTAAACCAGACTTGGCGATTTCATGTTAAAGGAAGGTAATTCAGTGGCATATTGCCATCTTAAATAATGTTTTCTACCTTGCACCTTGGTGCTCCTCATAGTTCTCTTTTTCCCGTATTGGTAGCATGACTGATCCAATGAAAAAATACCCTGAAAAACATAATGTTTCATCTCAGAAGCCAACTGACTCATCTCTCTAGAATACATGGATTAGTAAGAAAGAGCAGAATTGTCCCTTTCAGTTTCAGCTCAGTGTTAAACTGTCTTAGAAGCAGCCTGGAACTGCATCTGCAGAAATACTAAGAGTCTCAAACACCACAGTGGATGTAAATAAAAAAACCTTATCTTTTATATACTTCATTAGACTTATAAATAACCTGAGAAAATTAGAAATAAAAAGTCAACTCCATTTGGATAAGCACTCAAGTAAAATGAAATATATGAGCCCCAGAAGTAGAAGGAGAGCAGTGGAGCTTTCCCACACTGAGGAATGCAAACCAAGGTTGGCTTGTGGCTGCCCTCTGGTCCTCCCCAAGATTATATAAACTGGGACATTACTGATGGACTAACATGAAGAAAAAGTACCATCAAAATCATGTGCTGTGTAAAAGGAGTTTAATTCTCCATCTGACATCTTTAAGATACAATATTAATAATTTAGCTGAGTTTTAGTAGCCTTTTCAGCTGTAGCCCACTAATGACAAGCTTGCTTTCTAGCATTTAACGCCTGCTGTGCAAGTGGTACTTTTAACAAAATACATTTGCTGCAGGCTCTTTGACATGGCTTCACACTGAGATAAACACAATTAGCATGAGCTATTTAAAATGCTTTTCTCTTGTGCTTGTTTATAATTGGTCTTTTAAGATCTATTTTTATTATTAATTTTAAGGAATGTGTAATAGATGCGATAGCACAGTGAGGGTGTGTGATTCAAGTGTTTTACTCCTGAGATATTCCTGGGTCATCCTCTGTTTGTAATAGCACATTCATATACAAAGACTCAAAAATTGACCAGATTTGTCCTTCTTTTAACATGCTATACCATGGAATGTATTGTAGCAGACCATGGAGGGTAATCCAAAGGAGTGCAGGCAGGCTAACTTACATAGCATAAAAATTCCATTAGAAAGTATTTCCAGTGAATCCTCTTTTGTATAAAAAGTCTTATCTTTTCTATATGTCATATCAAAATGTCTTTCAGTAAAAATAGTCTTGCAAAGAATGTCTGCTGAGGCGGGCTGTACTGAATATTCATAGCATCTGAGTGTGTGCTGAGACATTTTAGAATAAATATTTTTCTTTTTTTTAGGTTAAACTAGTTTGGAATATTATTGTTAATCTTCCTTACATCCTTTCAGGCAGTCTATGTAAGGAAATATTTGAATTAAAAAAGAGAGAAAGAAATGCTGTCCTCAGTGAGAGCCCACATGCTCCAGGTCTCATTAAAATCAGTGGAAATCTTCTATTGACTTTGCCAAGAGTGGATCTTCTCAGCATGGTTTTGGAGGGGTAAAGGGAAGAAAAGATATGCCTCAAAAAATGACAAATGTCTGTTAGAGCCCTCAAGGGCAAGGCTGTTGTAAGGTATGCTTTGTGCTCTTCTTTCCAGGCTGCCACTTCTGCTGACTGATTGAAACCTTTCTACCCACTTTCTTGGCTTTTTTTAGGATTTAGTCTGAAAACAGAGCCCTCATTGCAGCACCAGAAAGGAGACTGTTTCTTGAAGGTTCCTCAACCTGTGCACCTGGGCAGGTGACAACTATAATTACTTTTCAATGGTTGGATTTGAAAGAGGCAGTGGGCTGATTTGATAATAGACAGGTCTTCATCTTAATAAGGAAGCATAAATTGAAGCTCTCTGGCTTAGGAATTGAAGTACAGTAAATATTCTACATTTGCTTATCACAGTCTTTCTGCCCAATGGATCCTGCAGCTGTTTGTGGGCAGTTCTGATAAAGATCTGTTCCTGGATGTAAGTAAAATGCTCAGTCTGACAAATCACACACGTATTGGCTGACTCTGTAGGGGTTGAGCATTGCACTTAGGAGCATATGTCTGAGTATAAGGCCTGATTCTGAGACTGAGCCCCTCAAGACAGAGGGATTTGTTCCATTCTTGAGAAAAAACCCACTGTAGTCATTTGGCAGATTGTGCAGCATGGCAGGAGGGCTGACAGACAGGACCTGGGAGGCTTCAAGCTGGAAGGCTTTTAGAAAAGAGTCCTGCAAACAGTTGGGCCTGTTGTGATGGTTGAAACTTAAAAGCGTTTACCAAGTGCAGAGATCAAGTCCACAGCCATCACAGCTTTCTGGCTGCCTTAGGGCCAGTGGCAGCATCCCAAATTATGCTTCCCTAAAGAGGTTTTCAGAACACTATGGATTTCCCCATAAATCAGACCAGGCCATACTTAATACCCACAAGGCATGACAAATGATGGATACATGGCTTAGCTTTGCTTTGAATGTCCTGTCTTATGTCCTTTGCTGTAAATGAATTTGTTGGCATTAGTTTTGGACTATCCCAATAGGACCTGTGGCTCAGGAATGAAAACACAGTTCTGGAGAGTATGTAAATGGTAGAAGCCACTGAGAATGGCTGGAGTGCAAAAAAGGCCCAAAAAAAGAGGATACCCCACCTTCCCTCAGCACATGGACATGAAAAGAGGGAAATCAGTTTGTTTTGAAGCATTTTGTTTCATTTGTCACACAGGAGTTTTTCACCACCAGGACTCCATACACTGTCTTACACTGGGTCATGACCACTGAGTCCTCAGTGCTGTGAAAATACATCTAAATCCTTTGCTTTGAACACTGAAATTATTTTGATACATGCCTGCTTATATCTTGGCTTTCATCTAGATTTTTGAAAGTGAAAAATACATGGCTGAAACATCTCAACTACTGAGTAATGTCATTACTTGGTTAATTTTAGTGACTTGATTTTGTAGGATCTATGATAAAATACAGCATGCAGAGATATTTATCCTAGTAACCTTAAACATGTACTATGTTTTTTGCTCTCTCTAATATGTTACTGTGATGACATTAGGAGAACTGTGTCATTTGTCCAGATACTGAGTCTTTTATGGAGAACATTGACATTTCAGAAAAAAAGGTCCTTTTAAAAATAATTTGTTGATATAACAAAACAAAACATTTGAAAAATAATAATAAAAAAGAAGGTATGTTTTGGAGTGTTATCTAACAATCAGAACCAGTTTCTTTGAGAGATTTGGTTTTGCTCTAGTCAGGCTACTGAAATCCTACTTTCATTTGAACTCACATGTCTGGGATGTCTGTAACATTTAAATATTTACTGCTTTGAAGGTTCACCAGGTCTGTAATAAGCACAGGGAAAAATAAACACATTATGCAAAGGGAGATTAGTTTTATTGCATAGTTTTCCATGGGGCAGCTGTTTATTTTCAGTGTTCATTTTCTTGGACCACTCAGGTAGACAGCTGTTCTTTTAGGGCATTTTTGTTAATTTAAGTAACTTTCTTGAATTGCAAATTTACCACCAAATTCACTTCTAAAAATTCAGCCTCCAGCTCATAATTATATAATAATAAAAAAATCTTTAGATCACTAATTCAAAAATATGTACTTGTCAGAGATATTTCAAACAAATGCAAAGCATGTACACTCTGAAGCATCTGATACATCAATGTCTATATGAAAATGAATATAAAATGTCCAGGTCTGCTAGATTTCTTGAATAAAAAATATAATGTACATGCTATACATTCCCACGATTCCACAGCAAGCTTGAAATACTGTTGTCTCATATATGTGACTTCATAAAAACGCTTGTTGACATCAATAGGCTGTTGCAGTGATAGAAATATGATAAGTGGCCTATAATTAATCTTTTTATTTTTTTAAATTGCCTTGGATTTTTGCCCTAGTCCAAAGGACTTGAGGAGAGTTATAGGACAGTGAAAGGAAAAGAGTATTGCAGAGTGGGCAGCCACTTACTACACTGTACAGGGACAGGGCTTTTTGTGCACTGGAGATGTCAGGAACATCTACAGTGGTAAAGAACTTGCCAGTGAAGTCACCCATAGAACTCTCGGTCTTACAATAAATTTGTTGGAGTCAGTGCATGACTATTCAGATACATATTTTGTATTCACACTCTCAGACTTGTGCTATAAATATTTGTGGCCCTTTCAATTTATATGAAAACATAGCTCTCAGCTACCATAGTTTTATGACGGCATTACAGGAATCTTGCATTGAAATTAATTCTTTGTATTGCAAAATGCTCAGCTACAGAAAGTGTAATATTATTGCTCTAGTAGATTAATCATATTTGGTGGTGTAGGCACTTATGCTGAAATTGCCATCAGAAATTTATTGATTGACATATTTTGACCATTCTGGACTGTAGTCTACTAAAACTGCAAGTGCAAAATAAATTTTATTTCACTGTGAACCAGAATTTGTTCCATTAAGAATTGATTACTGACCTAGTTTGTTTTGAAATACCTTCACCTGGAGTGTCTGTTCCCAGCTCAGCCCATTCTGGAAGGCACAGTTTGAGGTAGGGATAGGAGTAAGGAGTGCTGGGGTTTAGAAAGGCAAATTTCATGGTGTAATTACAACCATAGCAGGTATAACGAGAGACATGAACAGGAGAGAAGCCAGACATGGGTACTGATAGCAAGTGTTCTCTGAGCTTCTGGTAAAGTGTCCCTCAGCAGCACTTTGAATCTGAGCAGGGAGTGCGGTTTTGTTCATTCATTTTACAGGGTGTTTTTCTCATTCAGAGCTATTACTGGTATATAAAGGAAGATTATCTCCACTGAAATTTTGGAAGTTGGCAATAAGAGCAGTTAGGTCTAAATCAAACAAATAGAAGTTTTGAATGTAAAAACAGAGAAAGAATAAGCTTTTAATATATTTGGTGAATGTAATTTTGCCTCTTATGTAATTAATAAGCTTTGTATATTTATTTGTTAGGACTGAAAGCTTTTGACAAGGTACACAAATATTCACTTGAATACTTATCATAAATACAGGTCTACCAATACCAGTTGTTTTGATTTGGAAATACTTGACAGAGTATATTAGAGCAAGTGAAGATGTTATTGTGATGTAAGTACAAATGGTGTTACACTAAATCAGTAGATTGTTTTACCCACAGTTAATTGTAAGATTGTGACTGCTATATCTACGTAATTAATATGCTAATTAGCTAGTTTAAAGAAAAAAGGGATATTAAAAGAATGCAATAAAGAGCTTGTATTTTTCTCTTTTCCTGTGCAAACACAGCTTCCTGCAATAACTTAATGAGGGAATTTCAAATAACAAAACTAACAACAAATGAATTAGAAGCTTAAGTAATTACATGGTATTGCTGAGACCTTTTGGGTAGGGACTAGCATAAATATGTGTTTAGATTGTCATAACAGAAAATAACAGAGAGAGTGGGAATACTAAGAAAATCTGTTTATTTGTTGGAAATTTATTTTTCTGAAGCAGCCTAAAAAAATTTGAAATAAAAGGTTATTATTGAAGGAAATTGTTTATTGATAGTAATAAGATTGAAAATATTTCTAAGGTAGAAAGATGTAAGCTCTTTGAGGGAAGAAACCACAAATAGAATGTGCTACTCTTTTTTTTCTTGCAGTCAGGCTTTAATATATTGGTAGAAAAGGGACTGGTGTTCAAAAGCCATAACCTATTTTTGTTCAGCTTCCTGAGTTTTGAATCTGTTCCAAGGGTCAGGTTTTGGTCTGGCCCACAAGATTAATATAAAATCTTATGTGTGGCAGTGTGGCATTGCAAGAGGAAAGATCCGTAAGCACAATGAAAATGTGCCTTAAACTGAGTCTGAAGATGCATTACAGGGTAAAATATGGTGTGGAAGATTTCAGAACAAATTAAGGCAGATCTTTTAAGAGAGAGGGTAAGAGAGAAGAAGAAAGTGTAAGAAATCAAGAATTTTTTGGTTGTAAAAATGCTTCCAGAGCTGTAACTGCTTTATTAGTGTTAAATTTCTTGTCTCGAAACACTTCTTCTCAGCTGGAGAAGGCCCATGTTTGAAGCCTTCTCTTCTGTCAGGAAGCCACACAGATTTAAGCTAGTCATAATCATGACACTCTCCACACTAGAAAATGCTACTTGAACTACTCTGTACAGCTTCATCTGACATCCATACTTGATAAAGACAAAACCACTATCTATTAATCAGTTTATTTTGTTACTAATGAGCTTATTATTAATACAAAAGTACTGTTATAACTAATTTCAAAATATATGATCATACAAGAGGAAGCATGCAACAAATCTTCTGTTTTCTTTTGTATTTTTATAAAAAAATCAACAGTAGCAAAAAAATCTAGCAGCTGCTAAATGAAAGCAAAAAGTTGGCTTAAAAACAGTAAATATTACTCTGAGAATAAATAATATCAA
The DNA here is from genome assembly GCA_013397375.1 of Toxostoma redivivum. NCBI lineage: Eukaryota > Metazoa > Chordata > Aves > Passeriformes > Mimidae > Toxostoma > Toxostoma redivivum. Next base: position 181,541 of record VXBI01000886.1, read on the forward strand.
TTGTAGAACTTACTATGTGAAGAGATTGCTTTTTAAATGTTAGAGTAAAGCATCTTGGACTTTTGATTCAAATTTAAGCCTTATCACAATTAATATTGAGGAGCAGCAAGGGTGGTCTATTCATGGTATCTCAATATTGATAACTGAGCTGCATTTGCAAGAGCAGCGAGCACTGAAATAATCTGAACATCACACCTCCAAATGAAAGAGTGTCTCCTTCTGGCTCTCAGCAACTGAGAGCAGGGATGTGTGTCTAAAATGTGGAATTTTTTCAAAAGTGTTGGAATTATTTAGAATCCCTCTGGTACTCTGTGTCTAAAAGCTGTGCAATTCTATCCTCTGAATATTTAACTCTACTGAAGTCAACGTCTAAACATAGTTGACTTCAAGTGGATTAGGATATCACACCACTAAACAGTTTCTAACACACAGTTTAAATGCAGTTTTCTGATTTGATCGGTCTTTCACTTTAATTGTAGTTTAAAAATGTATAAGATGCAATATATTTTTGGTCTTTATGCTAAGGAATAGAGGTTTATGCCTCTTATCTATCTGTTTTTTTTCCTAGTAACTTTGAAACTACTTTGAAACACATTTCATGAAGAGAGGGAGCTCACAAAGGCAGTGAGTTCCCACAATGTGGCAATCCTCAAAGCAGTTTAGTTATCAGCCTTCAATGGTTGGGTGAGGAGCCCCTATCAGCAGCCCTTTATCTGTCTGCAGTGAGGCTGTAATGTGTGTGCTCTTTCCTAAACACCATCTATCACACCAGGAGAGAAATGAGATCAGCGTTCACACTTGGAAAGTTTAGTCGTGAACTACTTGGGAATTAAAAATTAGGCCCTGAACCAGAATTCATCAGTTTTCTGTTCAAGATATTTTGTGTTTCAAATGCTGTAGTTTCATGCTGGTCAATCTCATGACTTTTTAAAAATAAATTGTTGAAGATAACTTTGAATTAGATGAGAGCTCATGTATATATATGTGTATATATATATATATATATATATATAAGAGTTTTCTTTATCATTCAATGCAATTAATTTTAAATGGCTACAATTTTAAGCTTTGGCCTAATATTATTATAAAAAATGAAACTAGTTAAACTTTGTGGCATTTTTATGTCACCCACAGGGTCTCTCTGGTTTGGAGTTTGTATCTAAATCACCAGGTTTTAAAATGCATCTTCTATATGGTTTCAGTTATACTTATGAATGACTAGCATGTCTTAAGTGAAAGCTCTGTTGTCCCCAGTGGTGGTTAAAGTCAGAGCTGTCATCTTTGAATTATTTTATTTCATGAGCTTTTAATCGTACCCCAAGGACATGTCAAGCTCTTGCATGCTCTTTCTTTCATGTATATTCTTTCACAAACAGGCTGAGGAAGAGATGCTGTCCTTTCTTCTGTTCCACTCCAAGCACATATTCATCATGGTAGGGTATACTTATAAGAAGTCTAGTATCATAGTAAATTGCAATTTGGTGAGGTGTGGTACATTTTAAGAGGTTCAAATTTTTGGTGGTTGTAATATAACAGGTAAAGCAGTAGAGAATGTGTTTACAGTAAATCAATCAGTGGAGTCACTCTCTAAACAAATACTCAGTTTGTTAATTAGAGGGAGTTAGTTGCCCTCAAAATTATCTTTGTGACTTTTTTGTCAATGTAAATTAATTTGAAGACATTGTGAGATTTGTTCACCACTTTATTGAATTTTCTATGCCTGAAGCATCAATAAGTATATTTATAGTAAAACTATAGAACAATTCTATTGGGGTTTTTTTTTCAGTTATTGTTCTCATGGATCCCAACTGGTATGTTCCTGTGTCTCATATATAGCACAGCATCTGAATGTCCCAAGGGTTCACATATTTAAGAGGGGACCTAACAGCTGGTCTATCCTGCCTTTACTGCTCAGGATAAGATATTGTCCTGTTTCTAGCAGGTTTTGCTAAAAAGTGTAATGATGTCTATTGTGATTCTTGTTATTTTTGTATTTGTTATTTTATAGTTTCATAGGTAAATAAATATTAGGTGGGGACTCAGTATCTGAGTGTCATTTAGAACACCAGGCTCTAAAATTGCCTCCTGTGAAACTTCAGTAATATCTTTGAATGGCTATGTATTAAATGACTGACTCAAATGTTTCTTGGGGCTAAAGGGAGCAGTGCTGCTTAGAGAGCTTGCAGTTTGCAAGACATTTATGAAATGAACGCCAGGAAGCACAGTAGTTTTATTTAAAATTATTTATTGATGGAGAAGTAGGTGAATGATATTTGGACCAAGAATTGTTTTTAGGTAGAAATAGCCTTTTTTTCCCCCTCAAGCTTATTTCTGAATTTCTGGAGAAAAGACAGCCATAACCCTCTAAAAATATTTGAGGCTAAATTGCCAGCGCTGAGCATTGTTGCTTTCTGTCTGTGGAATGTTAGAAATCCACTGGTATGTCCTCAGCTGAATGTTAGGACTTCAGCTTTGTAGCTGACAGGGTAGCCTGCTTCTACTTTGGGTTCCAGCTCTGTGTAAGTTAAAATTCCCAATGTTCATGCCAGTCTTTATTTAGCTGCCTTTGCGCTTAAAAAAGTGACATCATCTGTCCCTTCTGCGTTACCTTGCAGGCTGAGTCAAGGTGGACATACCTGGGCAGTAGAAAAAGTCTTGCTGACTACGGAGCCACTAGAAAGAAAGAGTGGGGAGCGAGTAGGATGCAGGCACTGAGCTGATTGATGTCAGATTTGCCTGAATGAAGTGGGTACCTGCCATGCCTCATCAGCTGCTCTGCTCTGGCTCTGGCACAGCCTCTCTGCGCGTCTGTGGCTGCAATCCCCAGGCTTCTGGGAGACCATAATGGGGCAGATGGGGACCATGCACAGAAATCTCATCTGGTCATTGCAGGTTTTGTTGATGCTGTCTCTATGCTATGCAAAGAATCTGCCTCTGCTTTCCCTCTGTTGCTGCTTTGCAAGCAGACTGTCACATACACATTGTTGTGCTTTAGCTAATCACTTCTGGAAAGGAAATGATGTACAAGATAATCTGAGCATGGACCATTTATATTATCATCATCTTGACCACAAATTACCTCTTCATTCTAAAAAATGCTTCTGATGCGATGCATGGAGAGACATTTTAGTAAATTTGTTCTCCAGAAAAGAAACTTTAATGAAAAACATTGCTGTCATAGTCACAGATATGCTTAGTCTTTAAAACTCTCATAGCATCGTGTAGTCCTCAATCAACAAACTATAAAAATTAAATTCAATACCCATACAAGCTATCATCATGCAAGGAGCTTTTGTAAATATATGGTCTTACAGCAGTTTGAAATGCCACCTTCTGTACAGGCTTTAGATATATTTGCCACATTAAATAATAAATATGCAAGTATAGTTGAGCCCACTTAATGATAACTCCTTGCCTACTACAAAATGTTTATTACTAAATTCCAGTGGCCTAGTGTGACTGAGGTCATGGTACATAAAACTGACTGTAATCCCAAATTAAACTTAAATATACTTGTGCAATAGCAGCAAAGTAGGAAAATGAAACACAGCCTCCTCCTCAGTGTAGCTTTGAGAGCTTGGGAAATTATAGCTCTGTTGGTCAGATTGGTTACATGAGAAGTTATTCCTGGCCCATTGAAATAATTGTATTAATGCCACATACTGTATAAGAGTCTGGTATTTTGAAATATAAAGCATAAGTCTCTGACAAAAATATTAGAGATGTTCTGTGATGCATCTAAGATTTTTTGTACTGTATGTCTGAATAAATATTACTAATGCAGAAATATCTTCTTTGCAGAAAAAAGCAAGTTACTCATACTTTGGATTGCTTTATTTTGTTGGTTATTTAGTTGTCACTTGCCGAATACTACAACTTATAACATCTGACTCTAAAAAACTGCTTTTATGATTTACTTTTATAGAGGTTTTAATGTTTAGAGCCCTTTACAATTTTGAAAGAAATGAAATTTCTTTCAGTATCTTTCATGTTGGAGCATGAATTGTTTAGCATTATGACTTGGTTGCATTTGAGTCATATTGCTGTATAATGGTTGTGCTCTGTTACGCATTCATGGGGCAAAGAGTAGCATAAGAAAATGGTGTTTTGAATGCTACCCAATGGGAAGATTATTAGGTTTTACTTTACTTTAGAAGAAAGTGCTCCTTGAACTTAAAGCTTAAATCAAGTAAATTCTGGCATTACCAATCATTGGTGGACTACTTCTCCACATGAAAACTAACCCCATCAGCAGTTGTTAGCAGCTGTGCACACCCCCCTGAAATCTTCTGTTAATGATTTTATTTCCAACATGGTTTGATTAACAGGTTGTGTATCTGTTGAAATCGAATGCAAATAAGTGTAGTAAAAGCTGCCTAAAACAGGATACATAACCTCACTCTGTCTGCTACTAAAATTAAATTATTAATGGTTTCATTTCTTTTTTTTTCTTTCCACAGGATTTGAGGTTCCAATTAAATCCGTGTTTGGGCCATTGCTTTGCCTGCCAGTACTTAATCTTTTCTGAAAGCCTCATCACTTATCTAAAACAAAAGAAGAACGAGGTAAGGAGAAAAAGTAATGAAATGCAGCCTAGCACATCTGTCAAAGGGAACTGAAAGTAGTTTAAAAAAAAATCCAGGATCAATGACATTAAAAAATTATTTGTTGAGCACTAAATATGTTCATGTCAGGCATGTTAATTGTAAAGAATCTGTAAGAGCCATTATGTCTTTGCATGCACTGAGGGTTTTGTTGTTTGTGTTTAAGAGATTTACTGTTGATGTAGCCACAGAATACAAGTGACTGATAGGAATAGTTACTAAGTGCACCTCTCTGTACTACTGAGTTCTCTGTAAGATTGTTTGACATCTTAATACTGAACTGTTGAATACAATTAACATTTCTGATGTTATTTAAAATTCACTTTTGGGTCAGTCTTGATTTATGTTCTTCAAATGTGCATAATGCAATACTGGGCACTGTATTAAAAGACTTAAACTGTTTCAGAACTTAGAGTTGTACTGTCCTTTGTTATTGATGATAGATCTGTCCAAAATACCTGGAAATTACTTTTGCTATGTCAGTTAGGATTGCAATAACATACAGCAAGGCAGGCATAACTAGAGGTGACAGAGAAGAGTAGTAAAGTGATTTAACCTTGACAGGCTAAGGATGTAAGGCAGATATGGTTTGAAAAATATATGCCTTTCCTGAGTTGCAAAAGTTTAGCCTGCAGTGGATACCCCTGCAGCCACTGCTGACATGCACAAGAGGCAATATTGGGATCTCAGTTCTGGGGTTTTTTTGTCCACTCATTTTTTTTTGCATTCTCAGATCCCTTCCTAGGGTCAAGTTCAAACTAATATTAGCTGGTGCATAGCAGGCTCAGTGACTCCTTAATATGTTTTCACCTCAGGGTCCTTATATGAAAACCAGCACGTTAGAAAGTTTGTTGGCCTCTCACCTTTTCAACATAAAATATCATGTATTTGGTTTGGGAGTGTTAACCACACATTTCCTCTAGGGTCTCTCTCAAGGAAGCTATTTATAGTTTTGCTTCTCAAGTTGTGTAAAGCTTGTTATTAAGTAGCTTGGAAAAAATGTTTAATCAGCAGACCATGGAAAGCCATAGGCCAGGCAGAAAATTGCCAGTGGTGTTTGTCAGCAATAAGTAAAACTGGGTTCAGTAGGTGTGTTTTTAAAGCACATTTGTTGCTGAGGAGAGTTGTACCTCCACATCCAGAGCTGATGATGGAAATAGCTCACTAATAGAAGCATTCCTGAAGTATTTCCTAGAATTTCTATCAGAAATTACTTTTACATGTGTAGATTGTTGGGTTTGCTATGTAAATCCTTTAGGTTTGCCAAATAACTTCCAGGTTTCTGAATCCTGTCTTGCTGTAAATGTGTCTTACAGCACAGCTGTCTTCTAGGTTGCCCATCTCTGAGACTGAAAAAGATGATGAAACAACAAACATTTGTATAATTTAATAAAAAATACTTCCTACCATTGCTTATGGAAGCAAGATGGGGAGCTTGTATAGAATGAGTTGCCAACAGGTCTATCTTAAAAAAAAAATAATTAAGCTTTAATTTAACTACTCTTAATAGGAAGAAAAAGCACACTTGATTTGTCTGTAGCTCTTCAACTTTCTTTCAGTTCCTCATAATTGCATTTCAAAGCTCTTCTTTCAATAGATAAACATCTCAAATTTATTTTTAAAAAGATTCTCTTGTATTTTGTTGTTTTAAAAAAATTAACTTTTTTACCTTCCAAACCTTCCTGCTTCTACAAAACCCTGTTGGTGAGGCACATTAATAATTTAAAACAGATAGTCTTAGTAATTATTAGCTTCTTATAAACATAATTATCTTATGATTAGTGCAGATGACATTAAAAAAACAATTTTACACTGAAATGGTGCCTAAAATTACTTATGTACAAGTTATGTATGCAGTTTAATTGGGACCCCTACTGATACTGAAAACATTTAGTTATGTTATGGTTTGAAGCAAAATCAAGACTTAAATGATTACAATGTTATATCTGAGATGTCTGAGTGTCTATATCCCCCAGTAATTTTTAGCTCATTCACTGACATGAAGGATCTTTTAGACCAATGACTGATATTAACATGAAGATTGAATTTTGAGGCAAAATTGTTCTTAACATTCTAGTGAAAATACATGGCTTTGCAGTCAAAAAAAAAGGACATTGAAAATGCCCTGAGTAAGGCAAGGCCACTTTGTGAGCTTCTCTGAATGATTCTACAACAGAAAGAGACCTAATTAATGTGCCAAGTTTGGGAGATGCATTTTAGTCAGCATCTGCACCTTTCCAACATGGGAAGGTCCACAGTGAAAATTTGTGAATATAGGGAATTTCCAGGGTTATGCACAGGGAACCAGACTGGCTTCCTCCTTGTGTGCTCTGAATATCTTCCTTGTGGCAAATATATCCTGTCTGCCTGGAAGATGCTGATATTTGATGTGAAAATCAGTCCTGCAGCAAGAGGAACATTTACTTTCAGGTTATAATTTGTGTTTAAAACCAAACCCCATTATCATACATGTGGTTGGCGGGGATCATTCTTATGTTTTATTATATTTGCAGTTTCAGCTGTAAACACAGAAAAACAGCTGTTTTGCTTGTGGGGCAGCTTCTTGTGCTTATTGAACAGTAACAAACCTTATGTTATGGATGAAAGAATGTGATTTATCTGTGTTCTTAGGTAGGTGATTAGATATCACCCTCATAAACCGTGTCTTATGCTGTGATTTTATACATTCCTGTTAGCTTGTACAGTCAGGGAAGTACTTAAGCACAAGAAATATCTGTTAACATGGCTTCTTGCCACTGCAAGGTCTTGATAGGGTTACAGGCCTTCAAGATGGAATGTGTTTTCCTGGACAATTTGTGTACTGGATCTTTGGGGTATTCATACTTTTAAGACATGGATTTATATGACATAAAAGATAAAGCATGCTTTTCTGTTTATATTCTAGATATAGCACCATTTAAAATGTTTGAGATTACATCCATACAGTGGATGATTTGCTCTGAGGATCTTAAACATTCATTTCTACTGGTTCTCTTTTCAGAGATTATCTATTAACATTGCCATAGTGAAACAGAAGAGTGACTGCTGGCAATCTCCAGGCAATCAATGAAAAATACTTGGCAACAACACTGTCCTTTTCATTTTTGTTAAAGATTGTGGGAATAATTTACAAACATTAATAACACATTACAGTAACCTCCTGAATCTCTGTGAGCATTCAGTTCTAGAAAGTTTAACCTAAGGTAAAAATAGGTAACAACTATGCTATGACAATGGAAACTAGCCATTCCTTTGCTGGCCTCCCTGTATTGCGGACTCTCTTGGACATCCATGGAGTTTAGTTTAAAAAAATGCTCATAGGTCACAGTTTCCAGACTCTGGACTCTACTTTTTGAAGCTTTTTGATTATTCCATCAGAGCTGTAGTCTATCTTGAGCTTTTTAATAGCCTGACCTAAATCTTGAAAGAATCTGAAGAATGAGAAGGGAAAAGGAAACAAAAACACTAATAAAATTTCATAATAGCAGTATTCACCTTGTTGATGTATAGAAACTCTCTTAGAATGACTGTGTTCAATGTTCAATCAGTTTTACACTATTGGAAGTTTAGACCCAATTGCAAATTAGTAATAAGGAGAAATAGTCAGCAATTCAGATGTCAAATAGCAAAGTCTTCTCTGACTTTAAGAGGCATTTTATTATTTTTTTTTCTTCCCCCTTATTTCATAAATATCTTGTTTACGTTTTACAGTGTATTCTGTTTGTTACCATAAACATTTGATTCTAATTTGCTACATCTAACCATGATGACTTAATGTAGGATAGTAACTACTGAATTTTCCAGTGTCAGAATGAGCTTGCCAAATTATTATGCTTGTGTCTCATCAACTTGTCTCACTGGAATGGAACCACATTCCAACTTTTCCTTCAAAATCCATAAGCAATATGCTTCGTATTAATTCCAAGACATGACTACACAGTCAGTGTAACCTACAGAGATACTAAAGCAGACAATGGTACACTTTTATTCCTTAGTCTTTTGTGTAAGAAAACCTCATTTTTATATTAATGGAAATCTATAATGTAAAGGTGGATATTTTTCACACTGTCCCGTACTATAAATCACATGTAAATGTACACTGCCGTTTGAATTTTGATCTCATGAATTCCCCTTGTTTCTACTTATAACATCAAAACATAGTTTTTAAGGACAGAATAAAAGTACTTTTTAGTGAAAAATTGAATTATCTAGCAGTGAAATTTCATTATTCCTTTAATTATGTACATAAAATTAAAAAATGGAGTTGCTGTAGAATTCCAGCAATGCAATTTTTCAATAATGCACCGTGGAGACAGTTTCTTGCAATATTCCAGAGTTCTGTCTTTTAAGATAAATGTATTTCTATGCCATTCAAATTATTTTGCAATCTTTAAAATATTATTTTACAAATCACTGATGTATTAAGTTGGCTTAATCATCTGTCTGCATTTAGTCTTCCAAAAGCATATGTGGTAGAGATGTTTTTTGATTCTTCCAATATCTGTAAACCAGCGAATCAGTAACAGGAAAGACAAAATGAATAATTCAAAAGATTGATGCTGACCAAAGACCAGAGATACTTACTTATTATTGTATTTTTGTTTTTCTGCCTGTAGGCTATAATTTTATAGCTAAAACATTTTTTGGAGTAAATAAAGCTGAACACATATACTACAAATAATAGGAGTATGTGCTTTTGCTAGCATTAGAAGGATTGTGAGTACCCTCTGTGATACATTTTGCTAGCATCAAAAAGGCAGTAAGTGAATAAATATATATATCTTCTGCCTGACAAATTTCAGTTTTACTTCCACAAAAGTAATCATATCCTGTTCTTTTCATCTTCTGTCTGTTAATGCTTTCCAGCAGAAGGGAGGCCTGTGACACCAAACAGCAGCTCCCAGGGTATGACAATATTGCTGGAGCTGAACACTTTGGTGCCTGATTTAGAAGAAAATCAGCAGAGTCTCCCTCCTTAGGCTGTCAGTGAACAGTGAGGCTACAAATATCAAGGCACTAGAGGAATTCAAATCATGCTAGGCACAAGAGCTCAAAAGTGACTTCATCCCAGTGAAATCTTACCATGGCTTGCAGTAAGATGGTAGTTTCCAGATCTTTTCCTCAAATTTCCAAAAGTATGCCTATGTCTGAACTCACTGCACTCTCGAGTTGAGGCCATGAGACTGAGCACAGCATTCACTCTGCTCCTCAGCAGTACATGAATATTAAAATACTGTTGTCCAAGTTCAACTTCACTTAAGACTACACATAATGGTGTAGTAATAATAGTAATGATTGTAGTAATCATTTTTCTAACAGCTAAAAAATAATAATATCAGAAATAATATTAAAGGCAGCAACCTCTTTGCTTGCAGCGACCTCTACTGCACTCCTTTCTATTCCCAGAAAAGTGATTTTGAGATTTTCTTGGGTTTTAAATGTTACATAGCTTTCATGTAGCTTAGTATACTAAAGTTCTTATATATCTATACTTAGATAAAACTCTGTGTAAGCAAACTGATCTCATCTTAATCCCTGGTAGGCATTCTTCCAAATCTTAAACCTACAACTGTAGTCATGTCAAAGTAATTTATTTTTTTGTTTAACCAAGAGCGCAACACTTGGATTAAAAAAGAATAGGTGCAGCAGGCCAGGATTTATGTAGGTGAGAAAGTCGGAACAGTGGTAGTAGCACAGTCTTGGTGACACCATTCTTTGTTGTACATGCTAATTCCAGCTGAAAAAAGCCCCCAAAATTATAAAAAGGTGTCAAGCATGGGAAGAAACTGTATGAAACCAAACCAAGACAGCATGTAAGCTCTTAATTTAATTACTGCAGATTTTTATTTGTTTGTTTGTTTGTTTGTTTTTATTTCTAACACAACTACCAGGATTGTATTTGCTGAAAAAATAGATAATTTCAACGCAATCAGCTTGTCTCTGTATTTTCTATTCCTTCATTTAAGAAGATTTTACATGTAATTTTCATCACAAAAAACATAATGAAATAGTAATACTGAATATATCCAACCTGTTTTAACAGCATGGCTTGCTCCTTATAGTGTCAAGAAGTTTAAAGACAGCAACTTGGGGAAATCTAGATTTTTTCAGTGTACTACTCCCCTGACTCCTTCAGAAACCCCCATGGAAAAAAATTTTCTCTCTCATCCCCAGTGTCAGGAAGACTTTAAGACTTTCTTTCAACTGGATAAGTACAGACATGCTATGGTCACACAGCTCTTACCTTTCATCAGTAAGATGTGTAAAATTTGCAGTTTCAGCACAACACTTGTCCAGTGGATGTCTGCCTATGTGCAGGCCGACTGTGTAAGTAGGAATGGAAATTTCAAATCCATCTCAGTGCTTCTCACTACAGTTCAGGCAGCAGCACTCTGACATCAGCATGCTGGGTGTTTAGCCATGCCTTTGCTCAGTGCTCTGCCACCACAAATTTGCCTTAGGCAGGGCATGTCTGCAGTCACTCCTTACTCAGAGCACTTTGAGATTCTCTTCCAGAAATCTGATGGCAAAACTGCTGGGGACCCATCAGCTGTTAGCAAAGTGAACATCTAGAAAACAGGTTACTTGCCAGTATAGGCTGTTTGAGCACTTGACATACCCCTTCACACTTGGCTGCTTTTTTTCTTCTCAGTCTCTTTAAAATACAATTACACATTCATCATCCGGGAGTAAGGGACAGGAATTGCTCCAAGTGTTAGTAAGGAAGGGGTGAGTATGTGCTCTTAGAGAGTGTGCTGCAAAGAACCACTTCATGGCAAAGAACAGATTCTGGCTAAGCCACTGTCCTTTCATGGTCCCTGCAGGCTGTCAGATACAGAGCAGGCTTGGCTCTGCAGGTGGCATTCAAGTTCACATATAGATAGTCACACCAAATAGTACTGGATGGGCATTATCAAAGTCATTTGGAAACAGAAGTACAGACCGAGATTGGGGGAAAGATTGAATTATAATTCAATGATCCCATATTTATAAATTATCTAGTATCTATAGCACTTATCTATATCTATATATATCTATATATATATCTATAAATAGGATTTATTTGCTTTAATAATTAATGGAATGTTCATCGTAGGTAATTTATTAATAATACAGTGTCATCAGTATGGATTATGCCCAATTCCTATTTCTATTCTATTGAACCTACTGATCTGTTTTATGGCAGCAGCAAGAAGCTCAGTTTTGAACAGTGAAAGGAAGCCTATTACCTTGTTTTCAAAATAAAATATGGAGATGTCTGTGGAATACAAAGCTTCTGTTTCAAGTCAGAAATGGCTACAAACACAGAAGAAAGTGCACTTTTCTGTTTAGATGGTCACTATGAAGAAAAATACTGAAATACGTAGGCACTTAGATTTGAGTCATGCCACTAAAATCAATGGAATTTCTTTTATATTATTGGTATAATTTTCCTATTGAGACATTTACTTAAGTGTTCTGCGGATTCAGTGCCAGAATACACAAGCACACTGCAAAGACAAAGCCTGTCACATTTGAAAAGTACCGTTTTCAGTGTTTCCCAAATTCTTTAATATTCCATTACTAATTTCAGCTGTTTCATATATTCTTGCTACATAAATTAGTATTGTCACCACAAGAAGCATGTAGATACTGATTTGAAAATGGTGGTTTTATAGCAGTGGCAATCAGTAGGAAGGGTCTGTTTATTTTTTTATCAGTGTTCAGATTTTTGTCTTGTTTTCACCAAGCAGGTTTTTCAAGCTGAAATACTCTGACATTGTGTCTGAAACAATTTTCTGCAGAGCAACAAATCTTGATGTTTTCAGGGGAAAAAAAAGCCAATACCTAGTCTGTGATATTGCTAAAGTGATTAAGATTGGAGTTCTTAAGAAGATAGATCTGTTTGTTTCATTGAGATTATGAACAAATATGCACCAAATATATCATTCGAGCTATGATGATTTCATGTCAGCAATGTTACAAGTGAAAAATTGATAAAAATTGGAAGCAATGGAATCAGTTGTTTAAGCCCGTATCCAGAACTGCACACTGTAACAGCAAAGGTGATTTTCAATTACACTCTGCTGCTGGTGAAACCAGACTTACTGGTGGCTATCAGAGTTTCTACTACGTGTGGGTATGTATGTGCAGCCCATCTGCTTTGTAGGTTTTAGGAGAAAGGAGTTGGGAAACTCCTATTGTGATTATATTTTTAAATGAAGGATGCAGTGCATTGATTGGACAACACAGTGTTCAAACACAAATTCCCATATGGACCAAGAACTAAATCTCAGCATCATTTGCTTTGGTTTATCCTGCTGCCATAGTGGGTAAGTGCAGGAGAACTGGCACAAGAATGTATAGATGAGGTTTGTGTTTGATATGTAGCAATGTGAGATTGAAACTTCGGGAATGGTGGAACCACTGTTGGTAGTGGCTGCAGTTCCTGGCTCTCTCTGAAGTTATGTGAGAGAGAAGGTGTATTTATCCCTTACTTTCATAGAAAACTGGTGTCTTATGTTTGTGTGCTGTCAGTCTCACGTGGGTAGTTGTGAAATCTCGTTAGGGAGTATCCATCAGTAATGATCAACAATTTTATGGTAAAATAGCAAAATTATTTTGGAGTGAGATCTGGTGAGAACTTCTAAAATGTTTTTTACAAAGCTGTTCTATGTACTTAATTAAACATTATTTTCTCCAAAACTATCACTTCTGATTCAGATATTGCCTCAAATAATTTTTTTCTTATTTAGAAAGCAGAGGAAAAACATATACAGGGTTCAGGGTTTTCTTTTAAAATTGTTTCCTTTTTTTTCACTGAAAAACTTTCTCAAGTTCTCTTAGTCAGTATTTATTATCAATAACAAGCAGCTGATTTACAAGAAGATCCCTAACAGTCTTCTATTGATGGCTGTATAGAATTTTACCAGTTGCATGGGATTTTCTTGTCTGGGCAATTTTTAGGCTTTACCTGGTACAATTCTTTCAATGGTATCATGAAATAACCAGTATAGCTGAGGTACGACAGTTTCATGACTGTTCTTTAAATCAATACATTTTCACTTTTAGAAAAAACAAAGTAACTCAATAAATGTAGAAAAGGTTTATGGAATCATAACAATTGATTCATTTAGACTCTGATTTGTTTTCTTTGCTTTTGAGCATTGCATGCATGTAAACGTTGGTCATTACCCTAAAATGTGTTGTATCCCTTGGAGCTTCCCCTTATCTAATGATGAAAAGTTCTTTCTGCCTTGTGTGTACTAAATTAACATTATTCAAATGGGGTGTATATGTACATTTCAGGGTTTAGGAGTATGCAAAGGCACAGTATTTGATTAATAGAAATAACATGCTGATTTAAAATACAAAAGCAGGGCTTTATAGTAGAACCACCTTCATCCTCCTCCCTTTAACACAAAGTACAAACCATTAAAACAGCAGCATCGTTAACATGAAAGCGATTTCCAGAAATATATCATGATGAAATACATACTCTCAAATATCTGCACACTGGAAGAAGGGAGAAATTCATTCTTAAATCCTTCTAGCAAAACTGTTACTTATCTTCAGCCATTTGTCTTTGTATTCTTTCCCTTACCAATTCCCAGCCAACGGACAAGGACACAATGTATTACTACTTTCTGTGTGTTTCATTCCTTATAAAACAATCTGTTCTTTTAGTGCCACTTGTTATTAATCAAGGTTTTTTCCTTTCATTAGAGTCATTGTTGGCTCAATCACTTCAGTATATGTAATCACTAACTTTTTCCATTACACTGGTGAATAGGTGCTGTTATACGTCTGTCAGAGGGATGCTGGTACATTTAGTATGATGCTTTGCAATTTCAGTGAGAACATTAATGGTTGAAGTGTGATTGCTTTCTTTTTCCTTTGAGAGAAAAAAAAAGTGTAACATGTTCCCCTTAGAGAGAAAAGAGAGAAGAATGATGGAAATTTCCAAACTCAATTTATTTTTATATCATTAAAATGTTGAAAAGTACCAAGGAATACTCTTGCAGAATCAATCATTTCATAAAGTATCTGCAGAGGCCCTGGACTTGCCTATCCTAAAGAGAATGCTGAAAAGGCTAAAGTATCAATTTTGTACAATAGTCCATGTATTTACCCAATATAGCACAAAAATTCTTACTGTTGCAAATGAAATGGAGGAGGGAGGGCGTGTCAATAAAACCTTTATTGACATGGTACTGTTTTCTGTACAAAAATGGTCCAGTTTCTATGTAGAAAAAATAGAAAGACAAAGGAGATGTAATACATCTCTGAGTAGGTATTTATGGTAAATTTTAATGCAAAAAGGCAATTGCTTAGATAATATGAAAATTTTTGATAAATATTTTTTCATGCAAATGATGCTTGTTTTCCAACAGTTGGAGATTGTTTTGACAGGTTTTAAAACCAAGGTACTTTAAAACCAAGACTAAATAAATAAATATTAAATATACTACATAGCTCTGTTTTTAAAACTGGGCTTCACATCATGTTTTCTCTGAATTCTTCAGTTATCTTTTTCTTGATTTCCACTGGTGACTGTACATTTCCTTTCCAGATCTCATATTACCTGGTGGGTTTTCTTATTTATTTCCTGTCCATTTTTTATCTGAGCTTTACAGTTTTCATTCTTTAATACAGTAAATTTCTGTCTTTTCTCCTCTCTTGGTAATCATTTTGTAGAGATCTGATGAGAAATCTTCCATTCACACAACTCAAATCGTTTAGCTTTTACTATTAGCTTTTTCTCTTGAAGTGATTCTGCTCCATCGCTAGATTTTACTGCATCTCATTCCAGCAGCCAAAGCATCTTCCAAACTCCTGATATGCTTGGTCTTTTTCTCTTAGCTCATGTAATCTATCCTGTTTACCCTTTGCATATTTTCTCCAAATTAGGTTTTCCCCTTTTAGCTTTGCATCTTTTTTCATGCCATTCCTTACTTCTATGTTGAATTTTTACCATTTTCCTCCTACTCTTTGAAACATTCCTCAGAGCCATCTCTAATTCTCCCTACACATTCATGTGCTCCATTATTGAATCTCCGTCCTAAATAATTGGATAATAAGCTATTTGTGGAAGAGATCAACTGTCCTATTTTCAGTCTCATATATGTTTTCTGTAGTACTTAAAAATGTGTTATGGGCCTCCTTGGTCACTGAATTTTGTGTCCAATGCCTTAAAAGTGTAACTTACAAATAATTAAAAATTATTATTACAAACCTAGTAGTGATAAAAGTATAATTCTCAAATTATTCAGATTATTTTATTTATCCTGGACATGCACATCTGTCTTTAAAATAGAAAATGTTTTCTAATATTTTATACTACATCTTATACAGAAATTTGGGGTCTGGTCCAGCTCCCAGGTCCATTCTAATTCAGAATGGGAATATGTCCCCTTGTAGTTGATTCATATGTCTCAGCCACATTCTTTCAAGGAGCATTTTGGTGAGCATCATATTAGCAATTTTATCTTTCCTTAGTGTTCTGTGAGTGGGACAGCTAATTTCCAGAGGAGCCACAAGTTCCAAGGTATCAGCCTTTTGCTGAGGACAGCAGGCTTTCTGTGCCTGGCACTGCCCTTCTCCCACCTCATTGCTGCACATTGTGGCTGAGGTGTGAAGAGTACATCTGGGGCTCCCATGGGCAGAAGGACATCTTGCACTGCTGCCCAGTTCTTCTCTCCGCCCTCATCAACACTAAACACTCACTAATTCATCCACACACTCTCTGAATTATTGCTTGGAAGGTAAAAAATGATGTTCGCAATATTTTGAATTTGATGGTTTTGTGCTATGATCATTTTTGGTACTGTTAAAAGGTCGTTTCTTAATATTCTGATCTCCTATCTTTGGGCCTACTGGCTCATTGAATCCCACATCTACTTTTTTATATTCCCTTAAGAAAAGAAAGAAAATCAAATTAAGTGTTTGAGTATACATTTCATTTTGATGCAGCATGGTTCATTATGCTGTGTAATTACCATTTAGGAAATGGCTATTATATAGAACCTGATGGGCATTTTGCTTCTGAAAGCGTTTTGTCCCTCCTGGGGCCTCTTTGCTACCTGCGGGGCACCTTGTTGGATCTCAGGAAACTGGAGTTTTTGAGCTTTCTGTGATTCCAGGCGCAGACTCTCTGAAAAGCACTGCATTGGACCTGAAACCTTGGAGAAGATTTGTAAATATAAATAATAATTTAGAAATCACAAATGTGTAGTGACTTATATGTGTTTCTTTTCACTGGGTGATGGGTTTTAAATCTGAGGTTTTTACAGTATAGTTGTAGTTAGGGGACAAGACGGAGAATTTTGGGTGGTGTCTTTCCTTCTTGTCCATCTTCTTAGTTTCCTTTTCTTCACGGAACTTAGGTAGTTACATTTGGATTGGTCATTCTAAAGTCACTCTAAGGGTCATGAGAATCTATTACTGGGTTAAAAGTATAAATAATATAGGTGTTAAACTTTTATTGGTCTGTTTAGCTTTAAAAGGCCTTGAAGCAGGCTCAGCTTAGGGCCATTTTTCCTACTTCTAGCAAGCAGCTAGAAGTGCTGCTATGCTTTCTGTAATTTCTGATAAGGTACAATAAACATACAAGTCCAAACATGAGAAATCATCTCAAGTGCCTTTCTAATAATCCTGGCTCTGAAATGATAACAAGCCACTAATTAGTGGTGCAGAAAGCCCTCAGCCGTAAGCAAAACTCAATCTTACAGCACCTCACCTGTGGTTGGAGCTTGGAAAACAGGAGTGAAACCTGCCCCATTCCCAAGAGAGATCCCAACCCCAGCCTGAGTAGGCACCTTGCTAGTGGGTGACATCATGGATGAGCAGAGTGACGGAGCCTCACTTAGATTTTGAGGGAACCTGGGAACAAATCTTTGCAAACAAGTTTCAAAGCTGGACTACTACAAGAGCACCAGTGTGGGACAGGATGATGCCACAGTCTGGCTGAATGGCAGAAAATTCTGCAGGAGTTCCTGACTCACTGTTTTTCAATGAAGACATTATTATTAAAGAATAACTTTTTCTTCCTGTAGGGATTTGATGTCGGTAGATGCAGCCCTCTGCTCTTGGCCCTGTTTGTTACCTATGCTGCATATTCAGCTGGGTGACGCACAAGGCCTAGTCATAAAATTGCTACTTATCCCAAGATAATTATCTTTATTATTTTCTAATATATCTTACAGCTTTTATTAACATTCTGAGAAAAACAGAAGCTTGTTTGAGGTACATGATATTCTGCACTGTATAATTTATCTCCATGTATTTTTGAAAGTTAATGAAGTTATTGAGTAATCACACCACATCCCTCACCGGTTTTTTGGCTTCTCACTTATGTGAAACAGGCAGCGATTAATATATTAGAGGCTCTCTCTTATAGAAGAGGTGTGGATCATATTAACAGCCATTGTGCAGTTATATTTTGAGTTACACAACTAATGGTATTTATTGGTTTTCTTGTCTTTTATTTTGTTTTCATTTATGTCTACTTTGGCTTGTATATATCTGAAAAATGTAATACTTTAATTGCCAATATAATCCAGGTTGAAAGACAGTTTTTAAGGAGTCTTGGTCTAATACCAAAGTAATGCAGTGTATGAATCTGGTGGGAGGAGAAGAAGAAGTAGGAAGGAGCATATGGGATGTGGCTACAAATTACTGTGTTCTTTATCTGCCTGTTGGAACATGATGCTTTAACTGTGAAATCTGAGGAAAGCTGTCTCTTCTGTATCACTGCCTTCACATTGTTACTTTTTTCCACTCAGTTATTCTCACACTTTAAATAAAGGCTCTGTCAATAACGTGTTTTAAATAAAACTAAGAATAGACACATTGGATTGGATAAGATTTTTAAGAAAGTAGCTGTAACCAACAGCTCTAGGTTTAATATCAATTAGATGTTTTAAGGTGCAGAACCTCTTAGGTTTTGCACTGCACTGGTTGTTCATTGAAGCAAGTAGTTCTTTCCTGATGAGTTTGTCTCTTCATCCATGATGAAACATTTCTGGAATTGCAGACCAGAAGTTTCATTCTGTAAGATCCTGTTTTAGTAGTCAGTTGGAAAACTTTAACTACAGTATTATATCAGAAGGTCATTCATGCCATTTCAGCAATACTTGTCAAGATGCTGCCCCCCGAGAAGAACAGATTGTTTCAGTGAAGAGCTGTTGAGAAAGTGAATCAGCAGGGGCAAGTCAAGCATAAGAAAGAAAAGGACCAGCTCTGTTTAGAATAGCCCCATCTTTCCCAAAGGAATGCATTGCTGCACCATTGATCCAAACATACCAGTCTTGATAAACATTTTTGTTTCATGTGGGATGGTGAATTTTGCTTATTTTAGAAAATCACCTGTAGACATGATTTCTGATACTATGTGAAAACAATGTGATCACAGTTGGCGAAAAAAATTCTGATTAAATAGCACATGTAGTATCATTATTAAGCTACATACAATTACAATGTTCATGAACAGTAGGTATATGTGATGCAGTTGCTCTAAAGTATTACAAATAATGGCCACTGCAATACTATTAATCTACTCTTGAAACTGGCCTGCATTGCACCTTAGTGTGCATGTGCATACACTGCCTAGACTCTCTTCTCTGTTGCTTTACAAATCTACAACATTTGGTCATAATTGTTTTCAGCCAGTTTCCAAGTGTTGCTTTATCCTTTTGTTATATGCCATGCTCAAAACAACCTCCTGTGCCACTGGAGATTTATTCTTGGGCCCAGTTTTAATTCTTGGAATGCTACCAAATTTGTGATTATAAGAAAAAAGAGATTGTTTAATATTGTTATACTCACAACACTTTAAACACATTTCTGATATTTAACTGTGTTTTCCCTTTCTTGTAAAATGTGGTCCCTTTTTGTACGGCTAGCATGTCCCAGAAGTTCAGCAGATTGAGCTGTGCTGAACCAATGTTCAATTTTGTTGCTCTCCAGAGGTCTAAATAAAACCTTGAAGATATTGAAGAGGTGCATCCTTGCTCCATCCATGTGCAAGCAGCCACTTGGTTTTTGCCTGGGGTTGTTGTAGGCTTCTAATGAGGAAGAAATGTAAGCATACTGATGTGTGGTTTCCTAAATTCACTGCCTTTCTTAAAATATTAGCTGAATTTAGTGCTCACATTAAAAATGCTATTTCAGTAATTGTTTAAAGGCCAACTGCTATCATGTTTGTAGCATTTTCTGTAACTGCTTCTTGCTATTTGTTGATATAGTGGGATATGGGAAGGCTTTGAAACCTATTCTATGAATCACTCCCAGAATTTCATGTTACTGAAATGTGAATATTACTTTTAAATGTGTATACTATACTATATTATTAGAGCCTTCTGTGATTTAGAGAGATGTTTCAGAATACTAAAAAGTAATTATTTACTTTCTTCCAGTCTATTAGTGCAGAACAATGCTCACGCTGGCTCTGCAGTGACAGGGTTGACTGGTTCTCAGTGGACTTGTTAACAGGAGGAAAAAGGGTCTTGCTGGTATTTCTGCTCCTGCCTGGAACAGCCAGTTGTGCTGCACACAACCTCCCTGGTGTGACAAAGTAGGGATCCTCACACCCTTACTTTCAATAAGTGCCTGCACCTCACATGAGCCAGTTTCCAGAGTTTACCAAACACTGAGACTGAACAGCAGGTACAAAGAGGAGTTGCCACAGTCAAACATCAACCTTATGAAGTTGGAGTAACTCCAACCTCAGCAAGGTTTCACAGTTGTGTTGGATCTCATCATTTTCCCCTTCTATGCTCCTTGCATATGCTCATGGAGCTTGGTGATATTTATATGATGGGGCTTGGATCACTTTGTCTCCTAAAAATGGAATTTCTAATGCACTCTTTGTCTCATCATTAATTAAATATTAGAGATGCTCTTATGTAGGGCTAGTGTAGGGTATTTGTGCTTCTGACACAACTGCTGTAAATGTGAACTCTTTGAAAGCTTTGCTGCAGTAGCTATAGTTCTGCAGCCAGGAATGAATGAAAAAGAAGTGTTGCACAGGTGGTGTTTACATACAGCTCCTTGCAATACTGCTGCCAGTGGCTATTTATTGAACTTTAAATACTGTGTAGAAACTTCAGTAGCGTTATCTGAAATGGCAAAACAAAACAAGTCAAGACCTATACAAAAATATAGGCTTCCATTAAGTTTCAAACCATTTTTCTAAAATCAGTAAAGCTGTATTTTCACTTGGGTTTATTAGACTGATGTCCAATAAAAACCTACCACTGTTAATTTGACTGCACACTTGACATCAGCAACAACAAAAGTCCCATTCAATATATCTTTACCTTGCTTTGGTTATGTGAAAGATACGGTTAATTTTCTTTTTAGTAGCTGGTACAGTGCTGTGTTTTGGTTTTAAAATAGGAATAATGTTGGAAATGCATTGATGTTGTGGTTGTGGCTAAGTAGTGCTTCCCTAAGTCAAGGATTTTTCAGCATCTCATGCTCTGTCCATGAGCAAGTGCATAAGACAATGGGAGGGAGCATGGGCAGGACAGCTGACCCAAACTGGTCCAATGCTCATGGTTTGAGGGAGAGTTATGTGCTAAAAATGATTGTAACAAACATTGTAAAATTGGAGGTGGTCATTTATATTATGAATCACTAACAATTGAATAATATCTAGTTTATTTTCTCCAGGCTATAGTATCTATTTTATGAATGCACTTGTACTTCATAAATCATTCTCAAGAGCAAAAGGAAGAAAAGTGAAAATGAAAAATCCATTTTCCTTCAACCCCTTGGGTCTTTATTTAATTTTTAATGAAATAAAGAGGATACTTCTTCAATGGCAGCAATGGAGTAATGGCTTTAAACTGAAAGAGTGCAGGTTTAAACTAGATTTTAGGAAGAAATTCTTCTCTGTGAGGATGGTGAGGGACTGGCACAGGTTGCCCAGAGAAGCTGTGGATGCTCCCTCTCTCTAAGTGTCCAAAATGGACAGGGCTCAGAGAAACTTGGTCTGTTGGAAGGTGTCTCTGCCCATGGCAGTGGGTGGGAACAAGATGATCTTTAAGGTCCCTTCCAACCCAAACTAGTCTGTGACTCTCATTTTGTGGGGGAAAAAAGCTTGAACTGCAACCACTGAAAAACCCCAACCCACGGACCAAAATAAAGCAAAAGAGCTGCCTTGAGACAAAAACCAAATTTGAAAGTAAGTAGATTTTTTAAGCACTTACAGATTTGGCAGTTACTTAATTTAGCTATGAAATGTTCTTGTATAACATATAGCAGAATACAGACAGTCAATATTAACTACTTACATGATTTTTAGCTGGCACAATACTTATTTCAGGCACAAATCTATCAATCCTGTGTATTTACTTTCTGACTCTGGCTCAATGGGAGATCTGGGATCAGAACAATTCTGCCTTTAATGTGGTATTTGTCCTTTGTCCTTATGGTAGACATTGACTGTAAAGCTATGCACGTGTCTTCGGGAAAGCATTGCTCAAATAGCTGAATTCTGTTATGTTAAATAGTGCAACATGTTAATACTGTGTGAGCCCACAAAAAGATTTTTCTTCTGTTCCTTTGAGAGTAAGCTTTCACAGTTGGAGGCACAATAGCATAATGAAATAATCTGATTTAGCCTCCTGTGTATCACTGGCCCTTGTATTTTAAACATGTACCTTTGCATTTTATTTTGTTAACACTGATATTAAGTACTTCAGTCTCCATCTGATTCTGATTTGAAGATACCAAGAAAAAAAAAATGTATTGGTGTTGGGAGCATGGTGATGGTAAGATTTGGTGGTTTCCTTCAAAGATTAATCAACGTTAAAATATGTGCCTTATTTCTAGGTCAATATTTTTCATTCTGAGTTTCTTTCTCGATTATGTTTTGCTGCTAAACTTACACTTGCTCCCTTCAATTTTATGATTTTTTCTTAGATGAAGACTTAAATGCCTTGGTGAGCTCTTAGTCCTTTCCTTCATAAATTTTCATGGTTTGGTATTTTCCTACTGTGATCAAATTATTAATTTGTTTTCTTAAATGTGAAAGCCAGGAGCAGAATTACTGATTTGGTGCCTATCTTGCCCTATTTAATGTAACAAAATGAGGAAATATGTTGTGGCTTTTTGGTAGAAAATAGGAAATCTTGCTGTTCAGTCTTTAGCAGGAAAACCCGTGTCATGGAGTCATCCTGTTACTGTTTTACTTTAAGTGACCTTGGTCTATTGTCAAAAATACACAATGCTTCTTACTTTCCTAGGAAATAGCTCGGTCTATATAGTAGTTTTTTATACAGAAGAAGAAAAATCTCTCATTCGCACACTAATGGAATTTGCTTTGAGAAATATTTCTGTTACAGCCATTATTAACTTGATTTTCAGTGCATCATTCAGAATGAAAACATGTACTAGGTATCTCATAGCTCTTTCAGAAAGCAGGTGAGGAATCTATATTATGGCACTTTAAAGGTCTATTTAAAGAATAAGAATTAGAGCTTGATTTACATTAATCATCAACACGTAATTCAGTCAAGATTAATGCTTATCTTTAGCCCTATGCTATCATTCTGAATTATTTCAGCAGGTATTTGCATACTGCCTGCATTGTAAAATATAAAAATATTCTTTATGGAGCCAAAGTGAAATTTCAGCTGTTTCATTATCAAAGGCACAAATTTACTACTTGCTGCTACTTCACCACGGATAGCACTAGTACTACTGACTTGTTCCTTCTTGTCGATATTGCTAGAACATGTTGCTGATCATTTATTTTCTTCTCCAAATGTGCTTTCCCCAACTTGTTGCAGTCTCTTTTATTATCATGCCACTCATGCCAACTATATGTAGAAGTTGCATATTCAATTCTTGATACATTTATTACAGACAGAACACTCTGTGAAAAGAAAACTCTATTTCATCAGTTCTCAAACAGCATTTGAAAGCTTCATACAGTCTTTAGAGTTCCATCTTTGTTGTGGATTGCCAGAAAAATTACTCTCTAAATAGCAAACCCAAACATTCTTCACATCCATTAGCAGCTGAAATTCTCCTAATAGAAACTCTTTTTCTCTTATGCACTGAGATTAGTTGTTTTGCTGTCTTGGATGGCAGTTCTGCTAATTTTTTATTGCTTCCTGTGCTTATGGCTCATTTATTGTTTTTCATCTGTTTGTTTACTGAATAGATTTATTACCTTTGCACAAAATAATTCTTTTGAGATAACTACTTATTTCCATAGAGGATTCTTCAGTTTAAATTATTCTGCAGTTTTTTGTTTCTATTATTCATATACAGAAGAATTTTGCTAGCAATCTGCGTGGATCCTTAAAAATTAAAAAATAATTTTAAAATAATTTTTATATCCCAATAATAATTAGAAGAAACTCGGTAAGGAAAAAAAACAAAATTATTTTATAAGTTATCACATTTAGACCTTTGCCTTTAAAGGAAATTTCCCTGAATGGCAATTTTCTTCCCAGACTAGACATTCTAGTGTTGCTATGCATTTTCAAAGGAGCTCCGAATGCTCAGTGTTTTGAGGAGTTCAGATTGCATATCTTTCTCTAGATGCAGGATCAGATTTAAAAAAATAATTAAGCACTCCACAACTTCAGCTTAGTCTCAGTCTAGTAAGATGTGAGCATGCGTCAAGTCTCTGCTCTGAAGCTGCTGAGACAGGTTATTAGTACAGAGCAAACAGCCATTTTGCAGAATGAAACAAAAAAATCTCTCCAAATTCTGTCTTGCAGCAGTAGTTAAGCCATTCTTGAATGCTTTCACTGTGCAATCTGACCATTTCTTATGAGATGCTGACATTGGATTAACTATTTAATAAGAGAGAGTAATTGCTAAAGAGCACTCCAAAATTCAGACCAGCCTTTCATAACTTACCATAGTGTTATGGTTAGATACCACAGACTTCTGCATGGATTATCTACAAAGACTTGAGCTGCAAATAAACCTGTTGTCATCTGAAATACATGGTAGCTTTAATATTAACATTAGGAATAGTTTAGCATGTTGAAAAACTGATGAGAAGTGAATACATTCCTAGCAACAATAGATGCTGAATTAAATAAACAATTGGAAATCAGTCTTGTCGCAGATATTACATTTCTCTGTATCACTGAATATCAGCTAATTAAAATTTTCATTTAGACAGAGGAATTATTTTTATGAATTCACAAATATGCTTTAAGCAAACACAAAGGAAAAGTAATAAAGCTTAATTTACTTAGGAACACTCTACCCCATCTGCTGTCTATCTATATTTCAGCATTCAGATGATCCACTATCATTGTAGTATTCCTCTTTTCAAAATACATTCAGTGCATTAACAGATAACTACATTCTCACCTTCCTTAGAATATGACTATGAGAAACAAGTTCAGATGGTGATGAAATAATTTGTTTTATTTGATTTCCAAAGAACAGTATGTGATGCGACAGCACTCACACATGTTTCTTTTATTCAGGGATTTTGAATTAAAGGAGCTTCTCATATCTGTATTGCTGCATAAAGTAACTGCCATGTCCATTCCTATGGACAAGTGATTTCCTTAGATAATGGTTTTCCTATCTTTTCCAAATGGAAAATAGGAACAGAGCAGAACAATGATCCTCCTCTACTTCTACCAAAATATCTACAGTACTGTGAAATTCTGCTTGAGGACATTTTTAAAAGGTGCATGTAGACTGCTAATCACAAACCAAGCAGAGTTGTGTAATTCATTACTTATTTGATTCTTTTTCAGTTCTTAGTCTTCCAATTGTAAGAAAAGCAAGTAGATCAAACTAGTTAGTGGCTTTTTTTCTTCATGTATGTCTGCTTAAAAGTTTATTTTCAAGTAAAAAGGATGATGGTTAAATTGAAAGGAGAAAATTATGATAAGCTTATATTCTGCTCTTTGTAAAGTAGTAATTCACTAGTGAAATTAAGTGAGGAGTGGTATACTCTAGGGTTCATTTGGGGATTGCTCTTCTGCCCCCAGCCCCTTAACCACAATAATCTGTCACATAGAATGTATGCTTCAGTCCCAGCAGGGCCTGAAAGATGTTTGGAGTCTTCACTAGGAGTCAGGAAGTCGGAGTTTGAAACCCCCTCCTCAAGCACATTGCCTCAAGCAGGTGCCTGCTGTCTATTGCCTGAAAGTCAAGTTACTCCTGCAGCCATGCATCCACCTGCAGTGCCTTTTCCCTTGTCAGGAGAGAGTCCCAGCCTCTCTCTAACCAGACAGTTGCTGCTGATGATAAACCATCCTCTCTTGAACATGCCAAGCAAATGATACAATTGTTCTGCAATCTGGGCTTTCTGCTTTATTTTTAAGCACTGGAGTAGCTTCCTCCTCATCTCTTCTTGGCTTCCTTAGCTTCCTAAAACAGCACATTTGATGCATGCTGTCATCCATGACAACACACAATTCCAGCTTTCTGCTGAAGCTTAAGATGTTTTAAGTTAATATGATAAAAAATTAAAAGCTTGTCCTGTACTCATTTATGATCCTCCTGTGCTCTGTCTGTACCTTTTTAACTTTTGTTACTTGCCACAATAGGAAAAACCCTCACTGTGCAGTGCTGGCTCTGACCTGAACCTGCCTCTTACAGATTACTGACTGAACTAAGTTTTATGAGATGTATTCAGAAATGTATGACTATGAAAGCAGAACCAAATAATTTACTGCAAAAATTTAGCTTTTTATTTAGTGGGAGGGGAGAGGAATTTTTTTTTTATAAGCTACTTGTTCTGGAGCATATTTGCTGTACAGGACATGACATTGCTGGTGGGAGGTCCATTTGTGACACTGAAGACACTTGTACATTTGAGCTGAACAGATTATTATTGATTTGATATACGGAACTAACTCATTATATGGTCTTTGACAATATGTTTTAAATTCTGAATTACCTCGGAAATGCAGGACTAATTATCTTAACATTCGTCAAATTCAGTCAACACACTGTAGCATATATTAATTTAAAAAATATATTTGAGCACATTCTTTTGAATTGTCCGTGTGCCAGTTTTTGTCCACTAAGCATCATGAATAATAGTTAACCTATGATCTTCATCACGTTTCAGTTGTAAAATCATCCTTAAGATTCTCCAAATGTATAGTGCTTTTCTACTTTCATTAAAAAAAAAACCTAAACAAGCAAAAAAACAAAAACAAAAACAAATCCCACCACAAACAAAGAAATCCAAATCTAAATCCTTGCTGTTTTCTAACCATTTCTTATCCCTTGAGCTGTCACCTGGCTGGTATCACATTATTTCACATTTTTTAATAAAGATGAAACATTTTAGACTGTTTGATCTGTGTTGAAATATTTCTTCTTTCAAATTTTCATCTGTAGAGTCAAAAAATTGCAATACTTCACGTAAAGAAACAAGACCACATCAAGCTGTTTCCCTTCTACACGAGCTCCCTGTGAATTTTCCGTCTCATTTCAGAAAGAGATGATGAGGAGAATGTAAAACACCAGGGACTGTGAATGCAGCTTTTGGATGTGAGGGGGTGATAGGTCAGCAGTAGGCAGAGTGCATTGGGAGATGGAGGAAATTTGACAACTTCCCTAAGCAAAGCTGCCATTCAAAGGTATTGAAAGACAAGGATTGCACCTTTGTCTGTCATTTTCTCTTTGATGGTGTTGAACACTGTTGTTCGGTGCCAGATGTAGCCAAAAGAGTTTGTTGATGCAGACCAAAGAGTTTGTTGGGAGAACAAAGGAAGGAAAGGGTCTTTGAGGAATGCTTCTTCTATGCCCAGAGGCTCTATATTTGAAGTAGCAGAACTACATGCAAAATCAGAATTACTACAAACCACACCAATGTAAACAACTCTTTCCTCACTGCTTCCTGGGACTATCCTGTCTTTTATGATGGTTTGATTCATTTTTGAGTTACGCATCAGGCTTGCATTTCAGATGTTATTTTCTTTTTTGTTCTCTTCTTATTTTTCTTTCTTTTCAATTTCTTTTTCTAATCTCCAGCAATGTGTAAATCTGTATCAAAGTCAAATAAACAATAAATTAGCACCAAAACCAGAATTGCATGTAGTGAAATGCATTGGGAGCATTCATTGATAGACATGTCATGGAAGGCTTTCCCAGGTTATGCCTTACCTATGCACTGAGCCAGGATAGCTCTTTCTAAATGCTCTTCATTGCAGAGGAATAATAACAGAATTATTGAAAATAAATGAAGTGAGCATCTGCTCTAAGTTTTGGAGGCTATTATTACCAAATGTTGCTACATTTTAGGAGCCAAGTTTTGAAAACCATTAATACATACATGTTGCCGGCTTATGAGCACTCCTGGAATTTATTAATTAATATTTATTAAGCAAAAATTTTATTAATGCAAGAATGGCATACTAATGAATTACCAGAAGAAAATACTTTAAGGCATAAAGATCTATACATTTACAGTAGATTAATAAAACAGTGCAGAAATTTGTATAAGTCCCCAGAAGACTCACAGACACTTATAATCACTTAGTTGTGAGAGCCCCCTTGTTATCTCTGGTTCTAACTGGTACGCAGTGCAGGGTTGGCTCTGTGTTTGCTCAGAACCTTGTACAGGCGTTTTGGATAACTCCAAGGAAAGAGGTTCAACAAATCCTCTGAACCCTTGTTCATATCTGGCTACCTTCATTGTAAAAATATTTATTTCTTATATTTAGTCCAAATTCCCCACACTCCAGCATGTGTTTGTTGCCTGTTGTCCTGCCTGGATCTTCTCCAGGAAGCATCTGGCTCCATCTCCACATCCTCTCACTGTAAGGTTGCAGATGGCAATAATGTCTCTCCTGTGTTTCTTTTCTCCAGGCTGAACAAAGACAGCTCTCACCCTCTCCTCAAGTTCCCTGTGCTCCATCAACTCCCCACCTTTCCCACCCTTTGCAGGACTCATTCCCATGCACCTATGCCCGGTGTGTACTCAGAGACACAAAATAAGACATTGCACTTAGAACCTCACAAGTGTGAAACAGAGGAGAAGGATCACTTCTATCAGACTTCTGGCTGCATTCCGGCTAATTCTTCCCAGGATGCAGATGGCCATTTTTTGTTTCAAGGGCATACTGCTGGCTCTGGTTCAAGCTGTCCACCAGCACTCTCAGGTTTTTTCTGCAGAGTCACTTTCTCTCTGCCTGGTTCCACATCTCTACTCCTTGTGTGGGATTCTGTAACATGGGTGGTGTTTTGCACCACTTAATTAGTGGTTTGTCTGAAGTTTTTTCTGTCTTCACTCAGACCAGTATTAAAAAACACACGAAAGAAACGGACTTTCTCATGTTTGGGCTTGGTTGTTTATTAAATCTTGTTTAAAGTACAGAAAGTTCAGCAACACTTCTTGCCACCAGCTAGAAGCGAGTAAAATGGAGAGAGATCCAGCTACTACAAGGTCTCTTAAAGCTAAACAGTCCAACAGAGAATTAACACCTATATTATTTATACTTTTAACCCAAAAACCAAATTCCTGTGACACACAGTGCAGCACTGTCCAACCAGAAACTACTACCTGAAACCATGAAGAAGGAAGATGTGCACCGAAATAGACACCACCCAAAATCCTCCATCTTGTCCCATACTATATTATAAAAACCTCATATTTAAAACCCTTCACCATGTGAAATCACACACTTCTATTTAACTACATACCTGTGACTCTAGCTTCATCACTCAAATTTGGAAGCCTTCTCCAAGGCCTCAGGTCAAAAGCAGTGTTCTCCTGGGGGTCAGTGCCAGAAACCACAGAAAGCTCAAAAAACCCAGGTTTCTGGGATGCAATAGGATTCTTCCAACCAAGACACATGACTTCATGTTTTATTTTGCTGAACTTCATGAGTTCAACATCAGCAACTGAGAATCAGGATGCAATCAGTTAACTGGCCTTGGCTTCATGCACACTTTCATGTAGCACCACAGGCATTTAAATGTGGAGGTAGTTGTGTCTGTCCTTCAAACATTGGCCTTTAATAGCTTTGGTCATTTAATAACGTATTTTACAGCAAGGTCAGGTTAACAGGAGTTTTTATAGGTCAATATTTTACAGGGAATTGGTGAACCAAAGCCTGTAATTATGCATGTGAAATAATCCCTTGAATAATTGGTGGTGATTAACTGGCTGTTATTGAGACAGGTTATATGGATTTGATATAAAAGGTAGAAACCAACTCGCCAAACTTATGGCAAGTAAATGTTACATATTTCACAAAGCCCTCAATTTACTGTCTTATATCTAGACAATAGGGCAAATACAGCAATAATTGTGATTTTTATTAATTGGTATTGCACTCTAAAAAATGGCATCTTTAAGGTGAGTCTTGATGACAATATACCAGAGAGCTTCAAAAATTTGACAACCCTTTGTCAGTGCACAAGATTAAATTATGAGTGTTAGCAGTGCTTAAAAGTTTAACCTGGTTAAGTATTTTATGCACAGCTGCATTTTTTTCCAAATAGTTTGATGCTGTGCAACAGAACACAGGTGTATAATGTTCCTAAGTATCATCTTGCAAGGTTCAGCAATACTGAGAAGTGTATGAACATCAACAAAATTCTGTATTTTTGGAACCAGTAACCCCTCCAAAAAAGTGCTATAATTACAAAAGGAACAGGACAAACTGGGAGAGAACAGAAAATCTCTGTTCAACAATCATATTGTGGGTGAAAAAATGCATCTCTCATTTCTGATTAAGCCCAAAGTACATCGTTCTGAAACTACTTCCAGCTGAGTCCTCCCACAGCCAGGAATGATGTACTGAATATATATTAGAGGTTTGGAAGGAGGAGCTAAAAGAGATAACTGAAATTGTAATGATGTCTGAAAAATAAATCATTGAAAATACTTTCAGTTGAAGTGGTGTGTTTAGGAAGGAAAATTTCATGCGTGCAACACAATATATGGACAAATGACAAGGAGAAAAAGATCAAAAGGAAACACATTGATCTTTCAGCACAAAGGTTCAAAATAATTTCTCTTATCCCAAGTATATTTCAAAAATATCAGTCTATAATGTGTACTGAGGTCTCTCTTAGTTTTTGCTTTTGAAACTGTTTTGTTTCCTACAGAATATTTAAATTTCCATTGGAAAAGAGACTAGATCCCAAAAGTTGCATCTTTCAGGAGACTGATTGAAATGGCTCCTGTATTCAACTATCCCTTTCCAAGAACCTGTTCTTAAGCAGACTGACCTTCACAGGAGGATTTTTCTAGGTTTATAGGCTTCAGACAGGGCCCAAGACTCCCCCGGCATTTGGCTTCAGCTCATATCCAATGAACTCTCACAGGGCTATTTCCTAAGACAGTACTATAAGGTAGCTACTGATTATTTTGGTAAAATTGCTCTATAAACTACTATTTCACTCTACTTATT
This sequence comes from Toxostoma redivivum, assembly GCA_013397375.1. Taxonomy (NCBI): domain Eukaryota; kingdom Metazoa; phylum Chordata; class Aves; order Passeriformes; family Mimidae; genus Toxostoma; species Toxostoma redivivum. Next base: position 212,493 of record VXBI01000886.1, read on the forward strand.
TTTGAGCATGTTATGTATTTCTAGAATGATAAATACTAAAGAACTTTATTAGGTCTACTTGTAATAGCTTATGCAGTTCCTTTAATAATGCAAATTCACCTGGCACAAAATTAAAAAGAATAAATTTAATAAGTGCTACCCTTTTAATTTGAATACAAGTAAAAATAGCCTGTAACCCTCATTCCAGGAAACATATACTATTTTTACAGTACAGAATAATCCCTGTTTTGTACAGCTGGTGCTGATTAAAATAAATTCACCTAATTCAATTTAATAAAACTAATTTAGGAAAAGTCAGTGCATTAAAATTTACTGTATATGACAACTTTTCTCATTTCAGAGTGCACCCTAACACCTCTATTTGATTAGATTTCTTATTGTAAGTCCTGAAAAGGTTAATGAATACCTTTACCAAGCAGCTCAGATTCTATAATTGGGTGTAATAAGCTGATGTGGTGATGGGCTTCTTTGTAGATGTAATTCTAATGAGAGATCTTTGATGTGCTATAAAAACAACATAGAAAGAAATGTAAAGAAAAATATGATCTCCTAAGTTTCTGGTTTACAGGTATGCTATAGAAATTGTTTCATTTCCTAGCAGATGTAAACTGCTAACAAAGCTCTCTACAGTAACTCTATATCTGCAAGCATGTACCTCAAAGGCAATTACTTTTCACTCCCATAAATGGAGACAGAAAATTTCTGTTACAAGGATCAAACTGTAAAAAGGTCTCCTGAATTCTTCTTATCTGAAACCCAGTTGTGCTTTGAGTTTCTAGTTGGGATTTCAGATTGCCTTCAAAGTGAATCTGCCTTTCACGCTTGACCTTGGTTTTGCTGGGGTAAAAATGAGAGGCTGATCATCTTTGCTCTGCTAAGAATCCATTTTCTTGATCATTCAAAAAACTCATCTCTGCATCTAGTTCCAGTTTGCAGTACTATTCTTTGAATACATATGATGAATTATAAAGAGGAGTACAGCTTGAGTAGCACAAATACTTCTGTATGTCTGTGGTACCTCTTTAAGTCGTCTCGCTCACTGATGTGTCCCAGCATTGCACTTGGTCATCTCATTCTGAATCCCACAGTGCCAAACATTTGATTCTTTCATATTTTCTATTTTGTGATATTTCAACTATAGGAACATACTTCAGCTAATAGTTTCCAATTTCCTATCCTTGCCTTTCCTGCACTACTGAACTTCATTCTGTTTGTGTTACATGAGTCCTCAAGGATATGCAGTTCTTTTGTATGGTATCTGGAGCTTTTCTACATTCATGAAACAGCCTGAACTTCTTCCATCATCACAGTTCACAAGAACATTCCTTATTTTTATTAAAAAGAGTTCCCTTTAACAGTGAGGATGTTTTACAAGATGGATCCAAATTGAATCTCAAGGAATTAAATGTTTTTAACCTTTTCTGAGCTCAGGATTTTTGTTTTGTCATTTGCTTTTTCTATTCTTGCTGTAATAATTTCCTGATCTACCTTATAACATTTTTCTAATATTTTCCCTTGAGGCATAACATTAAATAATTTACTGAAATATAGATCAATAACAGGTGTTGTGTTTCCTATATCTCATGCGTATTAGTAATAGAAATGGCTTGTGGGCAATAAACAGTGAAGGTAATTACAGTGGGAGAGGAATGGGAGGCACATGCAAGGTGAATGGACTGAATTATCACACCAAACAATGAAATTTAGATGTGAACCAGGTTTTTAACATTTAATTTCCAGCTTGAGTTCCTAGTTTTTGTATCTGCATAGCAAAATGATTTTATGCTGTCCTATAATGACTAAAATAAACTTGGAGGGGAATGTATTTCAGTGTTTGACTAATAGAACATGAAAATGTGAAATGAATTGCTGTGATGTAGGTGGGTAATTTAAGTAAGTTCTCTGTCATTCTAACTGGGAGATCTTTCTTTAAGGAAACCTTTAACCCATCCTTACCATAACCAGTCTTCAAACAGCATTCAATGTTTTCAATGTATTTCAGAGGATTGGTACATCTTCAATTTTTATTAGAAGATCACCAAACAACCAGCTTTATAGTTAAGACTCCACATTTATCTAAATCATGTGGCAATGTAAGTAGATATCTTAAAATAACTATAATTTTTGTAGATGAAGCTATCTTTCCATCAGAGATGGAGACTGGATGAAATTGGAAGGACCTCCAAAGGTCCAATACCCTGCTCAGGCAGGGCCACCAGGGCAGATTACCCAGCACCATGTCCACATGGATTTTGAAATGTCTCCAAGGACAGAGATTTTACAGCCTCTCTGGGCAACGTGTAGGTACAAATAAGTAGTATTAGTATAAAAAGTCAATGTCTGTCTACCTATGTGATTTGCATACAAATATATCAACTTGCATTCATGAAGAATACAGTTGGACAAAATCTAAATTCAAAGTCTAACTCTATAAGTTTGCAAAGTATTTCAAAGAATTTTTTTTTCCTTAAGGTTTAGAGAATGGTTATTTATCATAATAGTTGTTTATATGTTATCAAAAGAACCTTCCAATTTAAATTTGTTGCTTATTTATACAGCAACAAAAAAGAAAATTAAACCTGAAACATACATAGGGTCTGTATTTGTTTTTTTTGTACCTGTTTCCCCTGGCTGAGCCAAGCTTAGGGGAAGAATTTGATTGAAGTACCTTTGCATTTAGTTTTTTAATATATAGCATTTCTCAACTCATTCTACCTGAAGTCTCTTCCACAGAAAATGCATTATTCATTATTATACATTTCTAGCAGTGGCTATGATATTCAAAGTCTTGTTGTATAAAAAGCACATAGATTTGACCCAAAGAACTTCTGTCTCATGAGAAAAAAGTCTGTTGTATCCACAATACCATGTCTATCATAAATCTGAGTATTAAATGCATAATTTAATATAGATAACTCAGTCTTTCATTAGTGTGATGTGGACTGAATAAATACCTATCATATTCCTTCAGCAAGTGTACATTTTTGACTTGTATTCTCCTTAATTATAAAAAATTATTTCTATACAGTTTGGTTTTATATGAATATAGGCCCATTTCTGTTGACTGCTTGTCAGCAAATTGTGATTGTTCCCTAAGCCACTGAACCCATGAAAGTTTGCATCAGGTTGGCATCTGCTTGAATAATGTGCTAGTAGTTTCCAGCAATCATGGAAGGAAAGTGTATAAAAATGAAGCTGAATGAGTCCTAGACAAACGTTTCTGAATGGACCTCTCAGGCTACAAAATAAATATGCATTCATAGTCTACTATTTCATGACATTATCAGCAAAAATGCAACCATTTCATATCAATAAGCTATATGAAAGGAATATCCAATGTGAATAAAAGAAGTAAGAAGCTATATCTATTACTTTCCAATCTGTTTGGATTTTAATGAAAACTGCTAGTTTATGACAATGACATTACCTAAGAAGCTAACTTATTGAATTCCTTTTCAGTATCCTTTTTTTTTAAATTGATTTTTAAAACCAGCATAATCTCACAGGCTGTCCAAAGTGCCTTATGGATTGTTAAAAGAAGCATTTTTCTCAAAATTAGATTTAGTCTTCATTTCTATTTGTCATTGTGTTGTAACACACAGCATATAAACCTTATTTAGAAAATATGCTCACCAATTAACCAGCATTTATGTAAAAAATATTTTGGGTTACAAGTGAATTTGAAAATCAAAAATATATGCGGCACTTCTGAGCTTCCCTCATTAAATCATCACGAGAAAAAAGGGCTTATTTATTATGTCATAGCAGGTAGAAGTGACACATGTACTGATGAATTAATTCACTCAACTGATGAGGCCATTCAACTGAGTCAATATTAGAGATTATAATCTGTCATAGTCGAAAACACATAAAATTTACTTAATCAGTTACCAGGCAATGAATAAAAAAAAGAAATCTCAATCATGTCTGCATAAGGAAATATTTTAATTTCACAGATACTTTATTATTCTGATAGAAATCCAGGAGGTCGGTTGGATTCACTTTTATTCAGGAGATTCCTTGTTATGTGTCTTGCCTGTTTTCTTGTTCATTAGTGCTTCACTTTGTCCCCTGCACGCTCCCTTGTCTGTTTGCAAGGATGTTCACTGATGTTTAGCTGATAGCTCACTGTAAAATAGAGAGGCTGTTTCTGCAGTGAGATGTGTTGAGAGGAATAGCACAGGAATAACAAAATGACACTAAGCATAAATGGAAAGTTAATGGGAGGCTACTCTGGCTACTGCTAGGCAAGCTTGTGTCAGAGGGATTACAATAACTGGTATTATTTCTATTATCCAAGGCCTGTTATGATCTTCTGAGTGCAACTGTGCTGTAAAAGTAAGGATGGGAAGTATTGAAAAATTACTGTAATAGAGGACTATAGAGCTCAGTGTAATTTTGAATGATTGTAGCACAGTTTCTATGCTACTTTTGAAAATCATGGCCCCACAAAGGGTTGTGGCATCCCAGCACTGCAATTAGGAGAAGAGTACACATCAATCTTCCTCTAAAATGTCATGCACAGAATATAGTTTTCTGTTATTTGCAGATTCCCAAACAGTTTAAGGAAGATTGAAAAATGACAATAAAATGGTGAATGGACAATTCAGTTTAGGCCAGTGAGACATTTCCATCCCTCCTATGTTTGTGTCCACTTTCTGTGGACAAAAAAAAGTGGGCATTTGATCTTCTAAATCTACTTGCCAGCTAGTTTTATTCACTGATTCCTCAATTTCTTTTGCTTGCACACCAGCACCTATTTGTTTAGTAAATAAATAAGTAGAGTTTAAGTGCATTCCTTTTCAGGTACTTTGACTGACTTCAAAGCTCTTCATGCTAGATTGGTTCTGTGTATAAAAAAGGGGTAAGGGCAAATGCAGGTTACTTAGTTGACCAGGTGAACCAGAAGCCATGGCCTGACAATTTATGTCATTTCAAGCAAAACAAATTAATTTCAACTGATCCACTAGTACTCCCATGATGCAAACTTTATCTGGAACTTCAACTTTTACACAAGATTTACACTTAGCTTTAAAAAGTGTACAGGAGGAAGAAATGAGTGGAGTACTGTCTCAGCAGTGGGCATCGATCAGAGTGCCACGACCTTCTCAAACAAGCATCTTGAAAAAGACGCATTGGGAGCACAGGCACGGCTGCACTCCTGACCAGTGACTTCAGCTCTTGTGAGGTGGACAACACAGATGGAGGGATATAGTCCTCATTTCGAATTCCACAGAAGGTCTTTATTAGGCCTCTGCTGTGAAGGGGCTCAGGGAAGATAAGACTCAGGGAAGTCAGAGGGAGCAAGGGTTTATATAGGGATAGAGAGAGGGTGGTTCAGAGGCAGGATGAGGGGAATATATCCAATGGGATATATTGACTCTGCATAAAGTAGCAAAGTATGTTGGGAGAAACCTCTTTTCTCACCACAGTAACGGAGGTTATCACCTAGGGACATTCCCTCCAGGGGTGGGCTATGGGTTCTTAGTAGGCCCACTGGCCTTTGCAGAGTACCTATACTAATTAGAAAGAAATTTAAAGTAAAAATATTTTTTAATAACAAAATAAAAGTGCTTCTAAGGAAGCTAAAAATTTCCTGGATTGTTGCTGGTGGTTTTTGGGGTGTCTGCGTGGAGCCCAGGCTGTTTCCACGGCCCTTGGTAACACGGTACTTTGCAAGTCCTGCCCAGATAAGATTTGGCTTGCAAAGCGCCATCAAGCCAGCAGAGTGAAGATATCGAAATATGAAAAATGGCACAAATCCATAGCTTTAATGCATGAAGGTATCCAGTCTAGCATATCCAAAGGCTGGGGTTTTTAAGGGGTTTTTATATCTTTTAGGGGTTTTACAATTTGCACCAATTACTAAGGGGATTCTAAATGCTAACCAATCCATGTGAAATCCAAGGATTTCACATTCAAAACCAGCCTATTAATGCTAAAAGAAAATGAACCACTAATATTACAGATAGGTAACACAGAGGGTCCACTAAGGGATTTGCATTCTTTTTGGAATTCGTCACTAAGCAAGCAGTTTCTTATCTTCTAAGGTAGAGATCTCCAAGAGGCCCTTTCCAAGGACACAGAGAGATTTTCTGCTTTGGGAGTGGTTTCTGCTCCCTCCACACTGGATACTTGAAAGTTCACAGTCTCATCTTCCTCATCATCCCAGTTAAAAAAAAAAAAAATTAAAAGCCCTTCTCAAATAAATTTGCAAATGACTGTGTTTCATGTTTTTTTCCTCTTTTGTTGGCCCCCTCTTGGACACATTCCTAATAACATACCTTCAGGTACTCATCTGAACTACTTCCTCTGGGATTTAAACTCAGCTAATAAGGCATTAATAAGCTGTACTCTTGACCAGTGTTCTGGAAATGATGGTAATGAATTAACAGCAAATATTATGTCCATTCACCCAGTTTAGTATTTTAGCCTTTTCAGTGATAGTGTCTCACCAGGAGTTACTGTCACTGACTAGAGGTTTTTATGGAAGGAAATACTGTAAATGGCTCACTAGGCTATAATCTCTCTGTATTTGGAATGTGAGCTTTTCTTACTCCTTTGTGTCTTTGAGTTTCTAATGATGGTGGGCTTTAAGAACACAGTCCTGATTGTTCTGGCTTCTAATAACTTTTTATTCTTGGCTGAACTCTCTGTGTCAATACTGATCCCTGTACTGTGTTCATTTCCAATGTCTGCAACTGAGGATAAACGTTAAAAAATATAGAGAAGCTCAGTGAGTTGAATGGTGAATGATTAAAGAAAGATTAAAGAGAAAATGTAATTCATTGAGAAAATATTCAGGAATATAAGTTTTGAAGTATTTGTCAAATACAGTGTGGTGATCAGATTTTTCTCTAAATGTCAGTGTAATAGAAAGTTACTAACAGATGAGTCTTCAATCTACCAAAAAAAGGTTTAAATATATATTTTAAAAATGTCAGAAATGAAAGTTCAAGTTAGGCAAATTTAGGGCAGAAATAAAATAACATTAAATACTGGCAATAAATTAGGTATTGGAAAAACTTATCAATATATATTCTTTGCTTTTAAGTTTTCCTACAATAAATGTTTATTTGAAATGGAAAGTTATTAATAATATCAAGAAATTAAAATGGTAGCTGTTTAACTCAGTTTTTCTTGTCAAGTGACTATTGCCTTTTTATGCACACCTTCAAAAATACTGGTTGATTATTTCATAAAGTGGTTGTTTAATTCTTTGCTCTTTATAGATTGCAAAGTCAGGAAGGCAGTCTATCAGTTCTTTGGATATTCCCTTTGCTATTCTTCTAGCCCTTTACTTTTTTCAGTAAGTTTTCAGATGTTGAGGTTCTGGGAGTAGGGTACTCTAAAAAGTTTGATCTGTCAAGTTAAATAAATAAATAAATTTTTAAAATTATTTCTGTATCTGTTGTTTTTATTGGCATAAAACCAACTAAACAAGCTATCTTATAATAATAGAGGTTTGGGGTTTCAGTCTAAGGATACTTTTTCTGATTTTTTGATCACAAAAGAGATGCTGAAGCAGCCACACTGTCTGCTAAAATCCTGAAATTAGTTCCTCCTTACTATTAAAATGTGCTGTAGCCTTTCTCAGAATTATTTCCTCCATGTGCCTCTAAGCTTTGGATTTGACACCAAAGTGGATGGTTCTGTGTGCTGCTGATGTGCTTTTTCAAGAGACATCATGGCAAAGATATTTACTTTTAGGAGCACACAGCCTTGACACAGTTCTTCTGGGGTTTTTTTTCCAAAGAAAATCTTTTTTATTTTCTTCTGAGCCGATTATAAGAAATAGGTTTCTACTGTGACATAACTAATATTTTTGTTCCCTCTTCAGGCAAACACATTTGATATACATGATTGTCACTTTTTTTTTTTTTGAGATCTCATACATATTTCCGAATTATTCAATATTTTCCACTTTTTTTCTTTCTGATCTTTCTGAAAAAAAGTTTATCATTGTTTCTTGCTAAAATTTACTTGATATTTATCCTATCTCCCTTTCTGGTATGTTTTTGGTTTGCTGTTCCTTTATACTTACTGTTTAGGCATTTGCTCAGACAGTTCTGATTGACAACATGAATTGACTGCAGAGGCTCACATAAGATGACACTAGGTTTTATGTTATTGGAGTTATTTTGTGCTTTAAAAAAAACTCTAGAACTTTTGAGTATTTTTGGAACGCTGTTCTATGTTTCAAGAGCCATGGTAATGTGCATAAAAGAGGTACCTTTTCCTTGCTAATGCTAGCTGTGCTGTGGTCACCTGTGTGTTCATCTGCAGCATCAGCTGTCTCGAAGCCTCCAAATTGTGATGTCTTTTGGAAATTTGAGTTCTTGCAGAATGCAAATGATTGTTCACTTCATGAACATGTGTTTGTGCTTTGATTGCTTTTGAGTACTGTTCAATTCTGTAAAGTAACCTCTCATACTCACACTCCCTGAGTTACCTATGCTGATCAGATTGATCACTGCTTTTAGGTTCTTTTCTACACAGCAGATCTTAAGGGAAAGATTCTCAGCTCAGCCACAGAAGTTGTTCACTCTCTGAGATTTTTAGTGTTTGGTGTGACATTTTCAGAAAGCAATCATATTATTTTCCTCACATATTGTCTAATTTCAATTTAAAGACACACAAATTTTTTAAAATCATGTGACAGTCAACAGCTCTTTTTTGTAAGAAAAAAATCTCAGTCAACCAGCATTCAGTAATTTTCTTCAAGGTTCTGCGTAGCCACCCAGTCATACTTGAATAGCTAAAGAGTAGCTACAGCATGAGCTTCTAAGCATGGTATCACAAAACAAGTAGTGGGATCAATCATCAAGAACTAAGAACACAAGTGTAGGAAATAAGAGCTCAGAACTTGCTCCCTGATACCTGTTCTGTCTGTGTACTCTGTTCTGTTTGCATAGTGCTTTGAAAATGTTTAACTGCTGGCGTTTTTTCCTACAAGACACATTTAATTTGAAAGAGAGAACAGGAATTATTTGGAAGATTTGAAAGAGTGGCTGTGTTCTGATTAAAAAATGTCAGGTCTATAAGCCTCTGAGTATTTTGAAAGTAAAGAGTGTTTTGAAAGTAAAGAGTGTGTCTTTTTGAGTGTTGTTTTTTAGCTAGATCATGAAAGCACTGGGGATTAATATTTTTCACCTGTCTCTGTCATAGCAGTATAAAATCCAATCAATAGATAAATCAGTCTTCTCATATAATAGATTTTAGGTAGGGAGGACAAAAGGTATTTTCCAAAGTTCAAGCACATTATTTTTACTACAATATTAAAATACAGAAGACGTTGGCTCTCAAATAGTTGTTATAATGATCTACTGTGTCCTGTCCTCCCAAGTTCAAGGGTGCATTGTGTGGGTCATACATCTTTTACAGCTTCATGAGTCTGTCAGCACTGTGAGGATTCTATAAAGATCCTCAATTGATGAACTGAATAAAGGTTTGTTAAACAGGGCTATGCTTGGATCAGTGTGTCTGATAGAAACTGTTCATGTAGAACATGAGTATGTGAGTCCACATGTATATTTTTAAAGCTCTTCTTTTAACTGATATACTGGTTGCATACAGAATCGACAGAAGGGTTCCAGCCACAATCTTTTGCACTTCCCACAAGCAGACAGGTAGAATCATATATATTAGAACATGATTAATGTCTATTTTAAAACATAAATAAGACTATGGACCAAAGATTTTATTCTGTCAAGATTGTCATGGATCTAGGTCTTCAAAAAAGGCAAGAGCAGTTGTTGGTTGCTATAAAGTTGTTTATTTGTAGAGGCACATCAGTCTCAGAGACAGAGTCCCAATTGTTAAAGTCTGTCCTAAAAGTTTTTGGCATAGAGTCCCAGTTAGAAGTGGAAGCAGCTCTCTGGTGCAAGGTCCCAAGAAGGGCCGAAGTTGCAGCAGCAGCTCCTCTCTTCTTCTGGGCGATGGTGATGGTGGTGAGGAGAGAGGGAGAGAGAAAGTCCCTCCCCAGTGCACCAGGTTTTTATTTACAAATTACCCAATGAGCTAAAAACATGAGTCTGAAGCATTTCTTCTAAACCTATTAGAATTCTAATTCTGTAGTACGAAAGTTTACACATAACATGCTCATATAGCCTGTCTGTTCTACCTGAAGAATGTAAGCAATATTCTTACTGTGTTTTTATTATATCTAGAATTATGTTTTTGAGCTCTCACTGAAGCTTCTTTTTGAAGCTTGTTTTTTACACCAGATTCTAAGGCTTTTGCTCTTTAAGGCACTTAAAACGTATTCTTACCTACTTCAACTTACTTACTTACTTACTTAAAACTTACGCTTACATCTCTATTTCATGTATGAGTGGCTTAATACACTTTAATTTATCTACAGGTTTTAATTCGATCCCTGCATTCTGATCTCTCTCTGAGGAACTGAGAGAGACCCCTCTTTTTCACACTCAAACAGTGTTCAAAATAGAGAACAAATTATAGCCTTGTGGAAATGTCGTTTTTGTTTTATAGTAGAGTCTAGATGAATTGGAAAAATACTTTAATAAAAAGCATGATGTTTATGGTTTGGTCAGAAGACAAAGTCTTTTAAAAGGCTGAATAAAAAATATAGTATGTCCAAAAGAAGGTCTTAATTCAGTACAGAATTTGTATCGTTCTGCAAGTTGATCACATAGAACATTCACCTCTTTTCTTTATTAAAATGAAGGAATAAAATGCTTTGCCATACATAAATGTGAAGGGGAGAAGTGATGAGGTACTCTTGAAAAATGTAAAATTCTGAAAATGACTTGACCATCAACACATTGAAACCAAATGTAATTTATCCCTGTGTAAAAAGTTAACTATGAGAGAGCACTGTAAAGCTTGCCTTTAAGTGGGAAGTGATTAGGTTCAACATGTGTATGATATTAAATATGTCATTAACAAGACACCATTAACAGACATCGTATTTTCAAAATAAAGTTGACAGGGAGTTTGGAACTGGATGAATTTTAAGGTCACTCCGACCTAAACCATTCTGTCATTTTAGGATGCTTATATCAATAAGTAATATGATGGAGTTGCTGACTCTTGAAGTCATTAAGTAGAAAACAGATTTTGTTGGGGTTTTTGAGATTTTTAAGATAGGCTATGCTTAAAACACATTTTTTAATCTGGCAGCCTGAATTATGGGTTCTACTTTGTGCAGGAGAGTGAACTGGATGATCATAGTAGGGTCTTCTCTCTACTTAGAAATCTATGCATGTGTGGAATAAATGGGCAAATGTAGTAAACTGTGAGAAATCATGTAGAAAAATTATCTAAAACACATTAGGCAATACTGTTTTTTCAATCATCTTAAGGCACTGTGAAAGGACCCAGATGGACATAAAACGATAGCAGGACCTATATGTCTCTTCTAAAAAATACAAAGGACTTAGGCTAATATTAGACTAATGGGACATCTTGCTCAAGACTCAAGACTGTCAGTGACAGGACTGCAGGGAAAATAACATTATTAAACACCTTTGTAACTTCAAAATCAAAACAGATGCTATTTCTCCATATACATGACTACAGAGACATTTGAAATATTTCCAAGAATTCTAAATGTCACTAACTGCATTGTATTGTCATTCTTACTGTGTCATCATCTAAACAGTAACTACAGAGTGATTTAATTGCAATTATTTTGACTACTCACCTTGAAGATATCTTTGCTATATTGACAAATTATGTCATTTTGTCGTAAGTACCTCAAATATCTGAAATTTCTGACACTGCACTTGTCAGAAATCTCTGAATCAGATTACTCATACAAAATTGATCTTTTTTCTTTAAAATTCCATATCTGAGTCAAGTTATATGTTGTCCTTGATGTGGCATCACATCACTTCTGTTGACAGGTGATAGTATCACAGGTAAAGAAGCCTATTTTACCAAAGGATTATGCCTGTCAAGGCCTGAGAGATTTTGTGTCATCCAGAAGCTGATTGCAACATTCTTTGTGCAAGTTTTGGTAGCTGGGGATAAGACTGGATGACAGGGCTATCACAATGAGTTTGCATCTTGTCCTAGTTTAATAGAAATGGACACCCAGGTTTTTTAATTTTAAAATTTCATATTTGAGATTATGAGTTACCACTTGAATGCTGAACAGCATATCTGTGATAGACACATTACATTTTGTCCCCTTCTGGTTTTTAAATAAGCTTATGGAATGAAGCAAACGTTTGTAACTTCTTGTCAACTCTGTGAGGTAATGTGAAGCTTCTTCTCAAACTTCAGATAGAGGTGTTTTGTTGCTTTCCATCTGCATCAAGGTTATTCAAAATTTAGAATCTTTCTGCTATTTTGATAGATGGGACATTTAAAACTTTTATTCCCTCCCCCATAAACCTCAAGACTGAAAGAAATGTCATTTCAATGCTTTTTAAATTTCTGTGATCAGATGCATATAACTGAAACCAAGCAGTTCTGAAAACTTGGGACTGTTCCAAGGTAGCCTGCTACTTTTTGTAAAAGAAGGCTCATCTCTTTTCAGCAATATCTTAAGCCAAAGCCCAAATGCAAAGGCTAAGGCCGACTGGAGCCTGGCTGACCAGTCACTCAGCTGGCAGCTGTTCACCCACTCAGGAGACCTAGTTTGAAACCCCACTGAAAATTCTCCAGGATAGACATGTATCTTGGAGTCACAAGATTTTTTTAAAGTTAAATTTAAGCAAATCAACAAATTTTAGCCCATTCTTGTTTACAGATGGGTCCTTTGACTACTTTGAGGAGCAGGCCAGCATGATGCAAAGATTCATGAATAATGTCTTGTAGAAACTTGGGTATGGTTTTTAACATGCAAGTTTCCACATAATTTACATTTTATAGTTTATCCCTGAGGGGGAAAATGTAGCAATTCTTCTGTGTAGTTGTTTTAGTTCGCTAATTTGAGATTTTTTGGACAATGCACCAATTTAGGTGGTGGATTTAGTGCTGGCCAAATTGCCACTGCACCCATTAGAACTATTTACTCATTTCTTGCTGTGAGATATGGTTAGGAGATGAGCAAAGAAGACTCAAACTTTAAAGGGCATAAAGAAAAATTTTATTAAAGAAAACTAGAAGAAAAAAAAATAAGAATCAGAATAAAACCTCCAGAACACTTCTCCCCCTACACACTCTTTTCTTTAACGTTGACAATGTACAGAAACAAATCAGCAAGTTTACCATCTCTTTCTTCAGTTCACTTAGAGCGAGAAGTCTCTTCAGTCTATGGACACTTCACAAGAAACATTTCTCTGGTTGCTTCAATGTCACAGTGAATCAGCCACCTGGGAGAATGGAANTCAGCCGTGCCGCGGGGATCCTGCCGGAGCGGGGCCCGGCCCTGCCACAGCTCCGGCCTGGCCCGGCCCGGCCGCGCGGAGGGGCCAAACCCGCCTGTTACCTGTATATGCTCAGGCGAAAGAAAGAAGGGAGTTTCCCGAGAGTTTCCCATTTCAAAATGAGTGTTGACAGAGGCGTGTTCTGCTTTCTCAGTGGTTTAANCATTTTTAAGGATTCAACTCTTCAAAAGCACAAATTCTCTTTATCTAACTCTGAGATCATCTTCAGCTCTGGCAACAGAGGTCTTCTTCCCTGAGGGCGAAGGGTCTTCATTACTCTTCGTTCAAACTTCTTGTGGGATCACAGCTACTTCAACATCNCTCAGCAGCTCCTTTCAGAAAAAAATCATTTCCGTGGGTGTCTTCTTCTCTCCTCACCAAATGTCATATGTGCAAAACCAGCACATTCTGAAAATATTATTCTCTTTCAAAAACAGTAAACTATTCAGATGGCATTAAAAGTGTCAATGAGCTAAATGAAGTCTTTGGTGAAAGGATTATTTGGGGATCATGAGGTGAAAAGAAAAAATGCATTCTAAAGGCCTGTATTAAATAACTTCTTAATATCTGAGGACAAGAGCATTGTGCAACATTGTACTTTGAATACTGGGCAGTGCTTTTGAGAGTTTGTTGACCAAACTCAGTGGTGTGCAAGACATCTTCCATTTATAATAAGGTGTTTTAGATATGTTTTGTTCCATATTTGTTTTCTTGAGTACATTGATACATGTATTGAATACATGATCACTTAATATGAAAAATAATTACAGTGATTGACAGAGTTACGAAAGAATACCTGTAGTTCTTTATATGAGTAGCATATGGTGGTCAGTTGCTCAGCATGCTATTAGATACTTTTGTTTTCCTCTTTTCTACCTGTTTTTACAGTATTTTTTCAAAATGTCTACAACAGCTTCAAATGCTGTGTTTTAAAATTTAATGTATTATTCATGTATATCTGTCAGATCTCAAGTAGCTGATGTTGAAAAAGAGGTGAAGTTCTACTGAAAATAAATGCATTCTATTCAGAATGCAAAAACTTAAATTTTCAGTGCTCAAACTAATCTTTAGAGAACATGCAAACATTTGGGGGGTTAATTATGTCTAATTTAAGTCTTGTTTTTCATGTGAAGGAGTAAGCTACCACACTCCTGTAGTAGACAAAATTTGTAGACTAACGTGTGCTGTACGAAGACAACATTTTCAGATTATTCTTTTTAAACATCTTATGTATTCAGAAGTATATTTGTACTTCATTATTTTCATGTTTCAAATGTTTGAGTTTGCAGATGATTTTTTATGGCTTGGAGTATGGAAAGCTCATAAACTAGTATGATTCAATTGTACAAGTGGCTTGGATCGGGCTGCAACCTCAATTTCCTTCATAGTGATTCCCTGTCATTCTGTTTTGCCCCAATGCATTGCAGTTTAAAAGAATGTCAGCAAAAAATAATGCATTTGACTTGAATGAGAGGATGATGAGAGAAGCCTGGAGGTTTATACATGATGTCCACTGCCAAACCAGGTCACAGTCAGAATGGCTCTAGAGTTACTGCAGCAAAGTCCCAAGGTTCACTATCCCAGGCCTTCTTGTATCTCAGAGAGTAGCCTCTCTGTTTTTGCTATCAACTCTGTGTTCCTTCTCCTGGCATAATACACCCAGTTCACCAAGCTTCCATCTGTGTTCTGCCCATCCTTTTCCACCGGTCCTTTCCTCTTAATCTCCATTCCTCTTTGCAGCTCCTAATCTAATTCTGCAGTTCTTCTCATCAGTGCAGTGATCTGTTCTTCGTGTCCATGTCAGCCCTTCACACAACTCCTGTTCTGCCTCTACTCCAGCACAATGATATGCTGCCATTTCCATTGTATCTCACTCCTTCACCCCAGTTTCACGCTGTCACCTCCTGTTACCATGTTACTAATGACTCTCACGGCCAAAAGAGACTGCTCAACAGCAAATCATGTACTAAAATATGACCTAGTGGTGCTCATTAACTTGGGAAAGCACTGAACTCTATTCATTAAACCATAAGCAGCTCTTCTTTTTGCAGTGATGATGCATGTGGACAGGTTGGAATTGTGTTTCTGACTTTCACCTCACTTCCTAAAAACACAGCATTGAATTGCCTCAAAGTAGATGGAAAGATGGCAATTTACCAGAAGTGCAAATAGTGGATTTATAGGGAATAAAAACCTCAGAGTCAAAGCTGGATTTGTTCTTATAAATGTCTGATTCAAATATGTAGGTATTCAAGTTTCCATGAATCCTTATTTAATGCTTCTTTCTCTGGGAGGAGGAAAGCACTGGATGGGAGGAAGGAAGCAAAGGAAAAAAGATTACAGTGGAAAAGGGCACCTGCTTGTAGGTAAAATGGAAACTTCTAATACTTCAGCCTCTGCCTTCATTGAATAAAACCTCACAATGAGACACCAGCACTGCTGCAGTGTAATGTCATCTGATCCCAGACCCAACCTGTCTTAAGCTCATGAGGCAAGGTGTTCATAGTTGAATATCTTCTCTAGTTCATTTAATTGACAAAATATTAGTATAGTCATTTGGGTGCTGAGGGTAACCAACTTTTCTCTGTGCTCTGAGATTTCCCATTATAATGCAATTTGTAATGTAATTTTCAGGAACATTCATGCAAATAAAATATAGTTAACAGAAAATAAATATAAAAGGGGAAAAGAGTGCGGTGTAAATCACTTTTTAAATTAAATCTTTAATTTCACTTTTTAATCAGATCTTTTGGATTTTGGGGTTTTTTTTTGTGATATTCACAGTGCTACCTTATTTTATTTATACAATGATTTAGATTTCCCTGATGTATGAGTCACTTTGCACTGACATTCTCTCTGCTATGCTTTGGACAAAAGTGCTCAGTGATTCACTTGAGGCTGCAGCCGAGCAGGGCTGCAGCACTGCCTAAACAGACCAGTTTGCTCTTTCTTTTGAATCTTTAGTTATTTCTCCATTTTACACAAATAGTTTCTAATGGAGTATCTAAATGAGGAAATGAGTAATCAGCTGTGAAAGATGAATATCAAGCATCTCTGCAAAGTGGCATATATAAAGCAAGAAAGCCCTTGGGCATCAAGATATTACTTGTCTATTTTATACTGGTTTTACATGCCTGTATATTCTTCCATGAAAAAACCCAAACAGCCCAACACTTGTTACCTTAGCAACGTGGTTATGTTATCTTCAGACATCCAAACCAAATTCTCAAGACACAGACTGCTGTTCGGGTGAACCTCTATCACTCTAGGTACATGATATGGTCAGCATATTTCATGGTAATTTTTAATCTACATTTTTAAGCTGCATCCATCTGAGTTAGCTTCTTGGTTGTCTTTCCAAGTTTTAGTTCTTGACAATTATGTTCATCAATTGATTGAAAGATTTTTAATAAACTATACATAGCAAGCTTTTTAATTTAAAAAAACATATTTTGCAAACATCTGTATTTGATAAAAATAAGCTAGTATGCCTTTGTTTAAGAAAAAAAATTATGAGGACATAATTTAAAGGAATCCTTTGCCAAAGCTAATAAATAGCTTTGGCTAAAAGATAAAGTACTGTGCTGAATTGCTGAATTAGAAAATGGCTGCATATATTCTTAGCCTGATAAAAATCTGTGCATCCCATGTCAAGATGCACTTGTCAAAAATCATATCCACTGACCATGGTAACCATAACATTGAGTAAAAGACCATAACCATAACATAATGGAGTAGAAGATCATCTGTATGACAGACATGAAAGTATCTGCCATACCTATGTAGTAACCAAGCATTTTTTTTTTTTGCCTACAGCTAAATGCAATTGATATGTTATTTAAGTACACTTAAGTACACAATTAACTAGGGAGTTTGCAGAATTTCAGGCATTTACTAGCACAGATGATAACAATCCCACCTCCCTCTGCAATAGACCAAAACTATAAAGAACATATTGGAGTTACTTGTCGAAAGATTCACATAGAAGTGGTTATCTGCCTGAGTGAAGCCAGGCTTTTAAATGCAATAGAATACACACCAAAAAAATTTGCATATAAAATTCATAGATATTCCTAAATATTTTCCACTCTGTGTTTTGCATTATTTTGGCATATAGGCTGTACTGGTAAAAGAGCAACACATTTTTTCCAACGGTTCCATTATTTGCCTGTTGTGCTTTCGACTTTCAGCAGCAAGAGTTAAATATGCTGTGCTGCTTTATAACTCCTTTATCTAGTCCACATTAATGTGGAATAAATGGGGTGAGTAAACAATCAAACATTGGTTTTGTTTTTGTTGGCCTTTCCTATAGTTCTGGAATGTTATAGTGAATATATGCTTTTATGCAGGGTAATGATATAAAAGTTGTGTTTGATTGTCTGTGTCCTTCACAAATCATAAAAACTGATTTCATAGCACTCCATGCAATCAAAAGCCAAGCCATGAAGCACTGAAAATAAAGCACTTTAATGTGAATTGGGAAGCATAGAGAATTTATGTCTCATACTTAGATCACTTGAACCTGTTGATTAGAAGGGAAACGTGGAAGTATAAGTAAACTTTGCAGGCCACAATGATTTGTGACTATTGCTTGATAACAACAGTGAACCTAAAAACCAAAATAGTATGCTATTGTCTGTCATTTTCTTACTATAATAGTACCAGGAAAGTTTTCTTGTTCTGGGAAGATCATCAGTGAGTGTAAACTAGAGTGTGGTCATAGCAGAAGAGTGGCCTTTCATACCTGTGTGTCTTTTAAGAGTCTGTTAAGTAGGTAGTAAATATGAGAAATAAATATACTACTATAGCACACCTTTTCCTCAGGAGATTTCAGAATGCTTTACCCTCTATAAATATCCATCAGCTCTCAATTTGTCATTGGTTCTTTCCTATCATACAAGACATCTCTTGCATAAGCTTTTGTACTTTGATCTTGAATGATAGGAAATAGATTGCTAAATTCAGAAAATGCAAATATTATTCATCTGCCTTTGTGTTTCCATGAAAATAAAGCTGTGTAGCTGTTGATAACATAACATAACACAATATGCATGTGACCTGACATGATTCAGTGATTACAAATTAGGAAATTATGGCTCATTCTGCTCAGTATTCTTGTTAAATTAATGCAATTTGCCAATTTTTTATATAGGACAAAATTAGACAGCTTTTTGTATCCTGTATTTTATGTCACATGACAGGACATGCCTGCAGTTGTAGGTGGTCAGAGTCTAGTTCCACTCTGTTATTTATGGGTGGAACAATATTGACATCAAAACTCAAGAGCTTTCATTATGTAATTTTAAATACCATCTCATTTCTTGTTAACTTGAGAAATATTATTATACATAATATTTAGCAAGAATTTTGAGGTCTTAGTAAGATAAAGGCACCTGTTATGCTCTTCCTTCTGGTGTGGTCTGGCAGTGGACAGCTGTCATTTAGATCTTTCCCAGAACAGAGTAGTAGTAGTCAGCTACTGCATAAGTTGTGCACAGCAATGCTGAGGGCTTACTTCACCACAGTTGTGGTCACAGCAGATTGGAAACAGTTTTATTCCCAACTGAATTCAGAAAATGCCATTCTTGAACTCTGCTGAAATTTTGGGGTGCAGATGAAGAAGTAGCCCTCTGCTACTACTGGCCTCCACTGCTGCTGACAGATGTGCTACATGGAATGCAGTTATATTTTATATGCCTTTATGTGCCTCATCATCATTTAGCTTCAGCCAGCAAAAAACCCTGCTCAGCTGCTTGCTCACACAATCCCTCTGCTGTGAGGCAGGGAGGAAAATCTGCAAAAGGTAAAACCTGTGTTAAGATATGTAAAGCTTAATAATTGAAGTAAAATATAATTATGAAAAATTATACTAATATTTTTTTAAAGGAAATAGAGAAAAAAAAATAAAACCCTTGAAAGAAAAGTGATGTCCAGTACAGTTGCTCACAACCCACTGACCAATGTCTGTCCCATCCTCAAGCAGGGATCAGCCCCTCCTATCCAAGTCCCCTCAGTGTAGAAACTGGGCAAGCCTTCTGTGGTGTGGAATGTCCTTTGGGCAGTTTGGGTCAGCTGTCCTGGCCCTCCGTCTCTCTTGCCTCCCGTGTATCTACTCCCTGAGAGCACGAGACTGAAAAGTCCTTGACTGAGAGAGAGCACTACAGAGCAACAGCTAAAGCATCAGTGTGATGTCAACTCATACTGAATCTGAAACACTGCACTGTACCAGCTACTAGGGGGAAAATTAACTCTATCCTAGTCCAAACCAGGACAGTGCCACTGACAGACAACTATAATATGTGTAGGTATCTTTAACACCTCTTAAATACGTTATTTTAAAGTGTCCATGAAGTTTGAAGAAGAAAAAAAAGAGAAAACCTTCTTCATGCCTAAACAGAAACTTCAGTTAAAATCTTCACTGCCTGAATTAACTGTGCTGTGAGATCAAATACACTGTTTGTTGTTTACAACACATTTTCCATTAGTAGTATGGCAATGTGAAAAATGCATTTCAGGCAAAGGAAATAGCATATCTTGGCACTGTGGCTTAAGTACATTTCCTCTTCATTGAATTGATAAATGAAGTTTGCATAATGTGTTACTGAAAGTGTTGTTTCAACTGCTGGTCTATTGCACTGTGATACCCACAGTCCATCTCTGGTACTCATCATCAAATCCAGTTTCCAGCTGGGATGTTGTACCTACTACATACATTTAAATGCAGTTCTGTTTTTTCAGCTGTATTTCTCTTTTATATGTAAAATATTGTTGGACTTTGCAACTCAGAAGCAGTGGTTTATCTCATTGCTAGTGGCAGATAATGGTTCTGTAACACAGCAGAGATTGCACCCACAAAATGGTAGGAAAATATTTTCAAATGAGGAAGCAGAGGAATGTTAAATATAAAGTTAAATTTCATTGTCAGGGAGGGTTATATAGATGGATATTTTACTCTTGTCCAGTTGGTATTGCAGATATGGAGTTCAGTGCAACTTAGTGTCTATGTTTTGTTCTGGGAAAGTTTTATTTCATTAAAAAGGCAGTGAAAGGATTTTTTTTTTTTATCCTTCTTTTGGAATGTTGGTAACGCTCAAATTGTAAATTATAATACAGAACAATAAATAGTTCAAGAGAAGATTGCTTAATCTCTGGAGGAGCAATAAGAGCAAAAATGCACCTATTTCACTTTAAACTTTGTAGATTGGCCAGTTTTAGCTACATGTTTTGCACAGAGTTTTCTAGATTTAATTTAATTTCTAAAATATTTTCAGTATAAGGAGTTGTGGTCCTGGAATCTCAAAGCCTGTTTTATTGCATTGGATCTTCCCGAGCTCCCCAGTTTTGCAGAGGTGATTTTTGGATTTGCTCTGTTTGACATGATGGACAGCTGGAGTTTTGCAGGGTCATCCAAGGTGATCTGAGGGCTGTGGAAATGTTCTTGACTTAAACACAGCTCAGACTAGACCTTCGGAAAGAAAGGAGGACAGTCCACATCTATATGGAAGAGAGGAAGTAAGGAAGGAGAGAGAAAACAAAGGAGAATGAACCATTCACTTTATTCCATAAAGAAGTAGGTGCTAATGAGGTAGCTCCAGTGTGACTCTTTTTTTGGACTTTAGTTATCACATAATTTAGTGTGGGCTGATTCAGTTCTCACTGGAGAGATATGGAACTTCCCATGACTTAGCCGAAAGCATCGTTCCTTCTGCCACTCCCAGGATGTATATAAGTTTTTCTCATTTATTTTTAAGAATAAAGAACTGTGAAATGAGAGGGCTTGAACTTCCAGCTTCTAAAGAGGTGCTTTCTAACTCATTTGTTTTCTTAGAATCTGAATGCTTTGCTATAGCACAAAAGCTTTTAACTTTGTTCCTTGAAGACAGAGTATTTTATCAACTGCTGTGTTTTTTATACATTTTGAAATAAGTTAGCCTTGCCTGCAATACTAATGGGCATCTGTCTCATGAGGGACCTGCTTTACTTTGTAGAGAGAGGTATTTGCAATGAGCTGGAAAAGGAAAGGTATTTTTCTCATCTGACATAGAGAGTCTATTTTTCATTTTCAGCATTCAATTAGACCACTAACAGCTTCTTGGAGAACACTACATCCAGCATAATGCATATTTTACTGTTAAATAATACTTATTTCTTCCTTATTGCTTAGTATCTGTTGGTCATTCACACGTTTATGAGCCTTTTTTGTACAGCTATTTCTTCTTTACCGTGCAGGGACAGGAAGGGAAACAGACTTAGCAATTGTCACATCACAAGTTTGTCAGTGTCATCATAAAGAGACCCATTCATATTTCATGTCACTAACTGTTGATAAGTGCTTTTGAAATTGTGGCTCCACTCTGCAGGATTTCGTTAGAAATAGCCTATGAAGCTTGGAGCTGACTGTCATATCACAAGGCTCTGCTTGGCCCGCACATGACAGTCCAGTCCAGATAAAAACAGGCATCTGAACAACCCCAGACTGGAAAAAAATGGGGAAAGTAGCAGATCCTGCGTTCAATAGCTAGTAAAATACCTGCTCAGGAGTATTCAGAAAAAAAATCTAAAAGTTGTGAAAATGGATTTCCAACTTTTGCTAGGGTAAGAATAGATAGGAAATAATCTTGCTTGATTTAACTTTTGTAACTTTCAGTCTCCCATCTTTCACAACCACTTCATACGTAAAAGATGCAAACTATATATGATTGTTACAACTACACTAATTTCTTCAGTACCTGTGAGGTGAAGATTGCTGTGCTCAAAGCATTTCAGTCCAAGCTGTGTGCTGGGCAAGGAGGTTGAGAGGAAGCTCCTGCGTCTCAGCAGGGGAGAGAAATGGTCATTAGTAACCTAATGGGATTCTGCCATCTCTTTTTAACTTGACAAAGTTCTTGTTCTGAAGATGGCATTTACAGGCTGTCTGGAGACATTCTGTCTCTTTGCACTGGCTGGCTAACACTACTGAAGCTGGGAAACCACAGAGAAGCTAAGGCAGACTCAGTATTTTCTCAGAAACAATTTCACAGCAGTTAATTGTTAGGTACTCAAAAACCTGAGCACAGTGAAGATTTGACCACCAATAGGAAATCTTATACCTTTCCCGTAAAAGAGATTACTCATATGTGTGTATGTATATTCATGCATCTGTGTGCATATATATGTATAAATGCAAATATATATATATATATATATATATATTAGTATGAGTTAAGATGAGTCATGAAAGCTCGATGAAGCTGCTGAACACAATGGCTGTTATTTGTTCAGGCTGAAAAGTAAAGCAAGCTCCTTTACTGACAGCCAGGAGAGCAGTGGGATATTTAGACTGAAGTCAAAGTTGAACAACATAGACTAGGAAATTTTGGCACCTGAATCCTAAAAGTTTTATCCAGAAGCTTATATGAAAGACTTTAAGCTAAGGAAAAGCTAAATATATAAGTAGTAAGACAGCTTGGCAGCAAAGAGGTTGCAATATGACCTTGCAAACTACATGACGGGAGAGTTCCTTTGGCTGATCTGCCAGCTGGAATGAGGCAGGGAATTTGGATTAAAGAGGAAGTGTCCTAACATTTGTGTTCTAATATAGTACTAATCATATCTATAGATGCCCAAACCAGGACTCAAGTTTCTTGTCCAAACAGAAGCAGTCTAAAAGATTCTGAAAGGACATCCAAAATTGTCCAGATAGTGACAGTAGAATACATCATTTGAGTCCAGACATTAAATCAAGCTTTAGTTTAGGTGCTGCAGAACAAGTGGAAGTGGGGAGGGAAGGTGAGGAGAAGAAGCTCAGTGAGAAGAATTACTAGCAGCATGACATGTGGTGTCCATGGGTAGTGACACGTTGAAGTATTTTACAGAGCAAGCGGTTGGACTCTTGAAATTGTTTCGGACTCATGTTTCATAGGCAATATCAATTAAACTATGTGGTGTCTGCAAGCTTTTAACTTAATTTATATATTAAAAGATGAAAAGCTAAAAAAAAGAAAATATTTTACATGGATTTTGTTAATACTATTTCTTTATGATAGGCTTAGAATACTAGAAGAATTTATTAAGCAATCACTTCGTAAATTGGATTAGACTTAAATTAAAATGTGCATTTTCATTGAGACTGTGCTACAGGAATTAAAAACACAATTTCTAGCTAGTTAAGCATTAGTTTTAATGTCTCTTAAATTTAATAATTAGATGCAGTAGAGATGCTTCTCTTACAAGCTGACATGCAGTGCTACTTTACTGATGGAATATGGTCAATTCCAATGTCTGTGAGCATTGGTCTTTACTGGCCCACTCAAGGCCTCAGCTTTCACTCTCCCACAAGTATAAATTCAATTTCTGCTAGAAGGAATATAATAATATGTTAGTTATTTTCTAACTTGAGTTAACAAAGTTACTTTTGTATTGAACTGGCAGACTATATGCCTGGAGGTTCCAAACTGGGCTCCAATTTCATCTGCCATATAAATGTCTTTTTATTTAATGAGACATAGGACAGACCTTTGTTGTGCATGTACCTAAAGGAATGACTGACATGAATATGAAAAATATGGATATTGAACAAATAAAACCATAGACATATTTTTCCTAATATATTTTGGTCTGTATAGTTGAACTGCAAAATTTAAAAGGAAACTCTAAATTTCCATTCCCACAAAAATTTTCATGTTGTGGATGCTCTGGCTTTGAGAAAGAGCAGAGAATTTAGCTGTAGTGAATCAAACCATGGATATATCTAACCTGCCACCTCCTGCTCAAGCAGGTCATTGTGCTAATCAAGGTGAAAGAATAATCATGCTGCAGGATCCCATCCCAGGCCAGGAGTGTTCCTTGTGGAGGTTTAAAGCCTGAGCTGTTCAGTTATTTGATACTGCATAGCTATAAGTGTTATCTGTCTATTTAACCTTATAAAGGGACTGCAGATAGTGTCACACAACAAACCTGAGTTAGCATTATGTTACAAAAAAATAGTGTTTCCTTTTCTTCCCTTTCAGTTTATATTTCCATTTACTGTCTTTCTGCTGGGACTGTACTGGAGATTTACAGGAAAGCCCTGGCCAGATAATCAAAGAATTTAATAATGTTAACTGCTGTATGACCATTATTGATCTGCACCAAGCGTAACAGTTGTGTAAATACAGATAATTGAGAAAGCTTAATTTCATTAGTAAAAATTAATGGGCATACTCTGTACTGAAAAGATAATTTTGCATAAAAGTAATTAGGGCAATCAATTTGATTCTCCTCAGTCATGTGCAGTTTGCCATATTTCTTGAATCTTCTTTTTCTTCTTCCAAGCTGCAAAATTCTAGCTTTTTATTTCTATTTTTTTTCTATTTTATTTCTATTTGTTTCTATTTTTCAGTTATAGTCAGTATTTTATCCTTCTCTTAATCTCCTTGGCATATAATAATTGTTCATTAATGCATCTCTAAGTTCATAGGTGATCCTGGGCATAACTAAATACACTTTGTGGAAAAAATTATTGTTTGATTCTACAATTGTAGTCACTGTGTTGTTTTAATCTAAATAACTTTCTTTTGATGATCTATGAAAAAAAGCATTTTTTCTTTGTAGTAAGTGTATAGCAACGATCTGTTACAATGACAAATAAAGCTATTAAAATGCCAGTAAGTTTTGAAAATATAACAAAATGTATCTATAGACAGGTTTATTAAAAATTAAATTCTGCTTTTTAAACAATTTTATTTATGAAACTAGTTATTACTAAGATTTAGATTTAGAGTATGAGACATATTTCTTAAGAATTTAAATTATTTCACGAGGATGCAACCATTTAGGAGAAATATAATTAAACTTTTAATCCTATATTAGATAACACGGTATTTGTCTGATTATTACAAACAGACTGTTCCAGTGACTTAATCACTGGAAATACTATATTACAAATGTCAAATTAATATCCAACTTCTGGAATGTTTGCGTAGAATTCTGATTTAATAATTGCGTGTGGTGCCTGTGGTTTTAGAATCTGGAATAAAAAATTAAAAAAAAAAAAAACAACAACAAGCAAAAAAACAAGCAAAAAAATCAAAACAGTATTTTCATGTAGAAAAGGATGTCAGCTTTTGAGACACATCTTTTAATTAGAAATTGGACAGGAGTATGAATTACTGGCTTGCCAAGGAACAACTGTAACATTTAGGAGGGAGAGGGTTTAATAAAATCATTTGCTTTCTATAAGGTGAAGATTAGTTGTTTGCATGATCCCAGTATACAATCTGAAAACAATGGCACAAGTTTTCAGGAAAATATTGTTTCAACTCTTTTCAAAAGATCTTTTCAAGTAGTTGTGACTTGTGGCTAATAGGACTGTCACAGCACATAGACTGGGCTGATGTGTGGGTCAGAGCTCAGGTTTGGCCAACCTTGTTGCAGCAGTGGAGCAGGGCAGGTGCCAGGAGGTAACAGCAGGTACTAAGTATACTAATTACACCCATGCTTGTGTGTGTGTCTGTGCTGGAACAGTCAACTAGTCATTGAAGTATAAAGGATTCTAAACGTGTGTGTTTTCATGTGTATTTTCCTTCTTAGATATGAAGTTCTAGAAATATGAAATGCAAAATTATGGACCATTAGCCCATCTTCTGGCCTCCAGCTCTATATTCTATCAAGTAATTGTTCTTAACAGCCATCCATTATCTTTGTGTTAAAATCTCGAGTTTTGATATGACTTTGATATCTGGTGCACCAACTGTCTCTTCCATTTATTTTTTCCTCCTGAAAAGACTTCAGGAGTATGAGTAAATAAGTAGAAAACTTGGTGGATTAGATCTTAAAACATTTTGGCTACCCAGAGTTCAGGCTTGTGTTTCTATATCAGGCAATTTTTCCATTAGTTTTATGTGTGCTGAAATGGGGCTGCGACACAGCTGAATTTAAGAGCAAGCTTTTAAGAGGAGGTTTGCAAGCATTTCATAAAATTGTCTCAAACACTTTCTATGGCTTTTGCAGTAATTGCATCAACCCAGAAAATCAACATTGGATTGTTGCCTTTAATCAACTGTAAGAGAAAAAAGGAATTTTTTTTTTTTTAACAAGTTGTAGTGGGGGAAAAGACATATTTTGGCATAATTTGGGGGATTCTGAGCCTGTGAAATTATTTCAGCTAAATTTTGGAGCTTTTTATCAGGCATAACTTAAGTTAAAGTGAATAGTAATTGGTCATATACTGCCTTAATGGCTAAGCCAGGATGCAAATATACCAAAACTTTTTTTCTTAACAGTTCAACCTGTCTCTACTTTTAATTAGTTTCATGATGAAAAACAGAAACTAAAACTGTTGTTCCAGAAGAAAATCCACTTTTATGCTTGAATGGTCAGGTATAATGATTAGCCAACTAAAATTACATACATTTCCCTTTTATTGCTCTAACTACAGAGAACACACTACTTTGGTGCAACCTCAAGTTCTTTCATTTTCTATTTCTTTCTTTAAAGATAGCAAAGCATTTTTAATTCTAGAAATCAAGGGTTTTTTCCATTTCTACATTTGAAAATATTTCAACAATCTCAGTGATTTCTTGGAAGTCTTTAGACTTTTTCCTCAGCTTCACATATTTTGATATCATCTCTAGCTGCTGATTAGATGGGGGAAAACCAGTACCTGATCCTGACAGCACTATGCCTTTTCCATGTATTCTTTTAAGAAATCTTATCTTTCTCAAGATCTTAGGGCTGAGGTTGTTTACATGACACAGCCACCTTAACTGCATGAAAGATAACAATTCTTTGGAATCTGATGGATCAGAAATATGCTACTGAAACAAAACAAAAACATGACAACAACAAAAACAAACAGTCCCCAGAACACAAGAGCTTGAGCATATCTGTGGGGGAGCTCTGGTTGGTACAGCTATATCCTCCAGTGACGCCCTGAAAAAATCTTAAAATGAAAATAGTTAGAAAATAAGGCTAAACCTGAGGGGAAAGAAACACTAGGATGTAGCTGAATGTGTCAGGAAGATAATAGATTGGTTGGAAACTTTGGTTGATCTTAGCTTCTGCCATACACATTCCTGAGTCAAAACCTGAATATGGTAAGTAAATTCTTTATCATTGTAGTGTTTACCCTTTTGAAGTTGACTGCACACTTGCACCCTCTTGTAATGCCCTGTACTGGATGCTAGATTTGTTTTTTTCGAAAGTCTGAAACTTCTAAAGGATCATCATTTAATCTATTTAATTTTCTTTTAATATTAGAAGATATGTTCACTCATTCCTCACAACACTGACCTATTCTCAGAGTCCCCTGTCCAATTTACCTTGAAGTGTGATCTTTATCATGGGACACTTGGTCAGCATTTTAAAACAAAGTTCTGAAATGGAGTCTGAGACAAACATCCCAGATTTAAAACAAGTACTTTCTGCCTCTAAAAATTGGTGTAAAATTGTAATGGGAAAATAAAGCCTTCTACTTTCAAAAGAACTCTAGGCAATAGCTAAGGAATTGATGATCCTAATTCAGGGAATAAGGACACACATATTACCATTGTATGTCTGAAATGGTCTGTCACAAAGATAATACCGCAGCTACTTTGATGACAAATGTTTTTTATTTCAAAAGTTACAGTTCTATTAAACTGATAAATAAAAGCACTTGAATCAGATTTTTCTGCCTCTCCTCTACCCAGAGAATTAAATCTTCACTTTTTAGCCAAAGTATGGGTAATCTGTTAATGTGTATCCATAATTATGTAAATCTGATACTGTGAGTACTTTATTTTTTGGGGCTTCTTCAGCTGCCAGCAGAGAGCTATCAATAAAGGCAGGGAGACTTCCTGACCCTGTATTAAGGTACTAAGGTATGAAGCTACTAAGTCTATTTTGTATTTTTAGTGTATTTTTTTAGGATTTGTGTAGGATTTGTTGGGCACTACACAGTTCTCTCTCAGTAGTGAAAGCTCTTCAGACTATCTCAAGATTCTTAAATTGATTACGTGAGAAAAATTTCCACCAGAATTTGTGCTCTTGACTTCTTTAGACTGTGATATGTGTTTAAAGCTGTTAGAGAAACTGTACTCAAAAATCTTTGCAAGCAGAGACAAATCCTTAAACACTGGTTGTTTTATGTCTTGGTGTTCTTATACTTCTTAACAGCACTACAGAAATGGCAGAAAGTCACAGGGAAAGTGCTCTGTTTATGAACTTCCTACCTATATCTATCTTGTTTCAAAAAAAGAGATGATTTGTGATTTATATGTTATCTGGCATCCAAAATGTCATATAATCCAAATATCATTAAATGCAGTAAGGCGCCTTGGGCATTCTCTAGATGAAGGTGTCTGCCTCTCTATTTAGTTTGTTAAATTTCCCATTCTAACAAAATCCATATGATAGCATATGTGGAAGTAAAAATGCCGATGATAC
The DNA here is from genome assembly GCA_013397375.1 of Toxostoma redivivum. NCBI lineage: Eukaryota > Metazoa > Chordata > Aves > Passeriformes > Mimidae > Toxostoma > Toxostoma redivivum. Next base: position 241,217 of record VXBI01000886.1, read on the forward strand.
ACGATACGGGTACTCATCTATTTATCCTATGACTGCTTTCACACCAACCACTTCAGAACAATTCCCTTCAAATTTCTTTATAATATATATAAAATGCAACTATGTGCACATTATATATATAAAGTCTTTTTTCTTTTTGCTGCATCCCATCAAAAGATGATATAACACATTGGACCTGTATTACCTACACAGCTTGTGATGACAAACACCAAAATTGTTTAACTTCTTTATTTGTAGCATGAGTTTGGCAGCATGAGTTGCTGTTCCCAACCAGTATACCTTAGAAGGTTTTCACTATTCCCCTCATTAAACTCTTTGAAGGCTGAAACTATCCATAAATGCAATCTCTTAATTATTTAATTTTTTGCCTGACTAGAAAATAGCAGTTCCATAAAATTAAAACTCTGAATCTTTAGCGTGCAGAGTAGCAGACGTTTAACCGATAAATAGAATTCAGGTTAAATGATAACGAAGAGCAGAAACTACCTGATCCAAACTGAAATTCTCTGTGATTGGTACAGATATTCCCATTATATCTGATTGCCAGATAAAAGAATGCCTTTCACAAGGGTCACTTAAATCCTGGACTTTATAAAATTTGACATCTCTGTATTGATGTGTTGTAGGTTAACAAAAGGTCTGATCTGAAGTACTCTGAAGTAAATAGAAACCTTAGCACTGATTCTAGTAAGCTACTTTCTAGACTTCAAAAATTCTCAGTCTTTGGAGAATTTATCCATCTGGATAAACCTAGACCTGAGAGTTAAAAACAGGTAACAATAAAGTTCTTTGACATTAGATTGTCATTTGATGTTAGATAGTGTGATAAGATTTAACTTTCAGCAAAGAATTCAGCTGAGCTGGAGACTTAGAGTCATAGAATCACTTAGTTTGAAAAAACCTCTGAAATCAAGTCCAGCCATTAATCAGCACAATCAAGTCCACCACTGAACCATGGTCCCAAGTGCTCCATCCGCACATCTTTTTAAATCCCTCCAGGATCAGTAGCTCCTCAACTGCCTGGGCAGCCTGTGCTTGTGCTTTCAGTACATTAGCAGCCCTTTCAGTAAAGAAATTCTTCCTGATATCCAGTTTAAACCTTCCCAGCAGAACTTGAGGCTGTTTGATTCTATCATTTGTCATCTGAGAGAAGAGAGCAATGGCCACCAGGCTCCAGCCTCCTCCGAGTGGTGTCAGCCACCCACCCAGCAGTGAAGAATATTCCCATCCAAGCCATTCTCCAAGAGAATACTGGGGGAAATAAGAAGAAAAACTGTTTAGTAATGTCCAGGTAGACAACATTCACAGACTTCATCTGCTTAGCAAATTAATTTCTTTTGCCATAGAAATTAATGCAGCAACTCTTTGAAGTGAGAAAGCAGCAATGTGGTGATTTTGAGGTGTGATGCATTACTGCAGTGTTGTATTAATTGTAACAATGTTTGTGTGCTTATTGGAGTTTCATGTTTGTGTTAACTCTCTTCTGAATGCTATCTCAAAGGTGTTCATCTTAGCAGCACTGGACAGATGAAACTGTCTCAATTATTTCCTGAAAGGGCCATTACATCGCCTGTTGCAAAGGCATAGTGATTTCTAGGCAGCCTGAACTGGTGCAATTCAGTCAACCTAAAATAACAGCATGACTGCATGGAGCTGGTCATTAGGGAACTTAAATAGCTTTTTCAGCTTTGGAGTTTGTGTTAGATACGGAGAGCCATCAGGTATTGATATATTCCTGCTTGTACTGAGTGAAAGGCATACCTCCTTAGCGACCTTTATCTCTCTCCTTTTCTCTGCCTCTTCCCTTCCCGCTCACCTCTGCCTTGCTTTCTTCTGTTCTTGTTCTCTCTCTTCTTTTGTCCAACAGCTGGATTTATACCTAAACCAAGCTATGTTCCAACTCTATGCCGTTGTGAAGACACCAGCTATGCATTCCTGATGAGCATGGGAAAAGCAACAAATAAAAGATGTTTAGCTGGATAATGACTTTCAGTTAGATTTGGTATAAACTTATATTGGTTTTGACTTAAACCAAGATAGCAGAGTTGATACGAAAAAGCCTTAATCCCTATTGTTTGTCAAATTAATATAAAAGATTTTTCAAATTAGATATAGAGTAACGAGAGAGTCATTTTTTAGTAGGAACTGGATTTCATTAACATTGGTGAAGTCTCTAAGATATCACAGCAAAAAATGCAAATCGCCCTTTATTAGGAGTTAAGTGGCAATTTTTTATTTCAAGATAATTTATGCTTGCTTAACATCCAGGTTGATCTCTACACCTCCTGATAAACAATTTTTTGAGATTTATTACTTCACATATATTCAGTAACCTAAGCAAATATGGGTTGCAAAGAAATATGAGAGTACCAGAGTTCATTGCCTTTGCACATTTACAAGTTTCATTGTCTTTGATGAATTAATCAGAGCAGTAAGAATCAGACAAGTTTATTGGATAGGGTAGAGCTGAAAAGTCAGGAAACTTGAAGTCTAGTGAAAACAGTTTAATAAAAGCAACCAGTTTCTTGTGCATTATTTTCAAATTATATGTCTCCTATGGCACAGTGAAGTTTAAAATCCTTACCAAACTGAGACTTGAATGTGGAGCACGTCAGTTGACAAGATTCAAGTGCAAAGAAGGGTGAACTTGAGTGAAATCAGAGCCATGAAAGTTACAGCAAAACAAGAGTTTGAATACTTGTGGGCATGTAAGAAGTGCAGCTGTGAAGTTTTGGACAGCTTCCTGTTCAAGTAGTGTGGGGAATATAACAGTAACAAGACTCTTTCAAACATTGATCTGTCTGTCTATGTCTTGTAAGCATTTGTTTTTTCAGTAGTTAGGGTTTCATTGCAAGCAACGCATTTTCAGTAATATCTCAATAGAAATAAAATTGTTGTGCTCTAATAGTATTAAATTATTCTGTTTACTGGAAAAGAAGTTATGTACTACAGCTTTATTTTTTATTTAAAAAAAAATCTTAAATGCATCAAGTTTTATATCCATTAGAAAGTTATTTTTGAACCAAGTGACTTAGTGATTCCAGTTTTCCAGCAATGACTCTGATAGTGGCAGGAAGTTCTGAATTCTCACCTCATTTCAGGATCTCATATAAAAAAGGTCTGTGGGTTACCTCAAAGCTCTGAGGTTGCTTTGAGTGCCATGACTTATTTTTGCATGCTGTTTTGTGCTTTATGGAAAAGTTTAATTATAGACAGACTTGTATCTGATAGAAACAATGAGCAAAATTTCTGAATTAATTTAAACTGTTGATGACTGATGTTTATATATGGTAGTTGAACATACTGATTTTCATCCAGTGAAACTGCCTGGATGAAAATGAATCATGTTGGTTGGAGGAGCCTTTCAGATTTCTGCTCCAGAAATATAATCTTACTTCTTTTAGGAAGAACTGTACTGCCCAGTCTGGAAAAAACCTTACAGCAGCTCCCAGTCAGCTACCCAGTAATGGCCCTTAGGAGCTTTTCCTGCCCTTCTGTGCAACAGGAGTCTGGGAACACAGGGGTGTGGATACCAAGCCTCCCTGTGCTACACTAGATTAAGAGTGAAACTGGTTGTTAAATATCTGCCATATCATCAATAAATACAGTAAAAGAATTAACACTGGCACAGGTTGCCCAGAGAGATGGTGGATGGAAATATCTCTGGAAATATTCAAGTTCAGTCTGCACAGGGCTCTGTAAATAATTTACTTTCATATAAGAACATCCTCAAAAAAGCTCCTATCATTTCTATTTGTGATTTTGGTGTTTGGGGATTTTGGGGGGATATAGGGGTGTTGCCAAATATAATCAAGAACTATCAGTATGAATATTCTATTTAAAAGAGCTTCAGAGAAAGTGAAGGGATAATTAGGATGTTTGTTTGGTATCAGATTTGCAGTGAGATATATTTTATTTTATATATCTGCCTTCTTATTTTCCTCATTTTTATATGCTAATGATTACTTCCATGTAGTATTACTTTTGACTTGGAACAGGGAATTTCTTAACAGATAAAGAATTATTTAGGTTATCTGTAACAGAAGCTTAAGCAGTGGGATTTTTTGTCTCTGATTTTGAGACTTTCATTACATGTAAGATATTCATTGAACAAGTTGATATCTTATTCTGCAGCAGAATAGAACTTTTCCTGTTAATACTACTGCCTTTACTTAACTTTCTACAACTGTTTTGTATTCAGAAACAATCATATATATACATATAAACCATGATTATATAGGGGGGTTAATCATAACATTTTGATTTACAAACTTAACTCACTGAAGCTGCTTTCATAAATTTCTTATACTGAGCCTATGCAAGGATCTGGCCTGGGAGTATGTGCAGGAAGAAAGTGAGATCTGAATCTGGTTTTCATCACCTCTTAGCTAAAATGTTTCTCAGTTTGAAAGTTATCTTAAACTGCATTGCAAACTGAAAAAGGTGCTTGTTTATTTTGCTGAAGTAATTTCAGACTAATAGTGAGTGATTACAAACATAACATTACTGACGTTGATTAGGCACTGCACTTATATTTTTCTCAATTTTCAGGGAAACATTAGTTACATTTGCATCCTATTGCTAAATGAGATAGGAAAGTAGTTCTATGAATTTATTTTCTTGACATCATGGCAGAGTTAGGATTCTTTAAATAGCAAGGCAACCTATTAGACATGAACAACTTTGAAAATAATTATATCTATTTTAATGAGGGGGAAATAACTTACTGTCATTGCACCACTCTTTTGCTATGTGGTGTGTTTATAATCAGCTTTTTAATTTCTGCCTTCCACATGAAGCAGTCCTGAGTGCTCACGAAGCACAAGCTGTGAGAGGAGCTCACACCTTCAGTGGTACTGAGAGGAGGCCAGACTGCCCTGCCTGTATGGGCTAACTGGAGCAGGGTTATTGCAGTAAAAGGATAAAAGTGAAATTTGGTTTTAAGTAGACTTAGAACTCTTTCCATTTTAGCACACTCTTTTCGGTCAGGATATGAGGTCTAGTAACACTCTATCTTGAAGAGACATATTAAAAAGATGTTAGGAATAGTATTAAAGCTCTGATTTTAATAAGATGGACTGTAATTTCATCATAAATGATGGAAGGTATGGTTGACACCATTTTCCTGGTGTTTGAGTAACATAATGCATTTAGTCAATAAAATTAATTCATTATAAGGAAAATATTGCACAGACACTATAATTCAGACTGAAAAGCTCTATTTACTCAATTGGAGGCAAGCTTTTCATAAAACAGATGCATAATTTATGTCACTTTTTGCTGCTAGCTGTTTATATGCTCTCTGGTATCTCATAGTCCTTCTCAGATAACTATTTACAGTTTTATACAGAAAGAGATTAACTGTCTTTTTGAAGGTCACACAGGAAGACAAATCAAAACCAGGAATTAAACAGAGGTCTGTAATAATTATCTAGTTTTATATTTACTTAACACAATTTTCTAGCACTTCAATTACAGCTGTTTGGTTGGGCAATAGCCAAAGTCAAGCCACCTTTCCTAGCCTGACAAGAAACCTGTGTTTTACTCTTACAGTTAATGTTTCCCCCGTAATTACAAGCTGTAATCAGAACCAAAGCTTATCTTAAACTAGGCTCTATCATAAACTCGTCTGATTTTCATAATATCTTAACTCTTTACAAGATATGATAGAGTGTTATTTGATTTGTTTAAAAAAAAAAGTTCTATTTTTTCAAGCATTTTTTGCCAGTGAATTTTTCGACAGACTTTCACTTTAAATACTTTAGATACTTACTATACTATAGAGAAATACATCCTCTGAGGAGGTCTATTTGCCTTTTCCTTTGCCAATTCAACAACAAAAATATGAACTGAGAACATAGAAGGATGAAAGTAAAAAGAAAAATTCAAATTAATATTGTTTTTCTTACATTGTAATTATTACATGCATGAGTAGATAAACAAATAAACACAGTTCCCTCTTTTGTTTTTGTAATTTCTGAGATTTAGCAGTGGTAACACAGACATTCTGTGTATTCTGTGTACATTTGGGAAGACCTGAGCATGTGTTTTAGGTTGTAGTATCCTATTTGAAAAAGAATTTATCTCTGCTGAATCCTCTTTCAAAGTAAACCTAAAACCTTGTAATTTTTTCTGAGCCTTTCTGTTCATCTTAGGTACATGAAGTTGTTAAAAAAGAATGGATGATTTTTTTTTATATATTTTTCACATCTGGTCTCATTTCAAAGAAACAACTAGTAAGTTCCAACGCAAGGATTATTCCCCTGGAAGTCAGTTGTGCTTCCGTTATACCCTTCACAGCTGTTTGACCTTGCTGCTTTTCTGCCTATAAAAGTTGTATTTGCTATAGAACTGCTGGCTCTATGAGAAACAATCCATCAGTTTTACAGATGCTGCAAACACTTCAATTCTCTACAAAGTTAACAGTATCACAGTAATTCTCACATTACCAGTTCTATTTTCAAATAATTGACTTAGGAACAAGTATTACTTGGCCCAGCTTATGGTCACATCAGGCCATGCAACTCACGGCACGGAGCTTAGGGCACAGGAGTGCTCTGTCGATATCACAGCAAGCTGTGATCCTGGGCCCTCTCTCATTTCCCAGCTCAGAGCAAGGTGGAGACTTTTAGGTCGCTCACAGAGGAAATATGTGAAGCTTTGTGGTGAGGTCCTTAAGCCTAGACTGGCCAATTTAAAAATAGAGGATTCATTTCTTGGAGCATGAATACTACAGTCTGGTTTCCATGTCTTGAGTGCCCACCTAGAGTACAGAGTCATGTTTTTTATACCTCAGGGAAGATGTGATTTTTTTTTTATGTTGTTGTTGTTGTTGTTTGTTGTTGTTGTTATGTTGTTGTTGTTGTTGGTTGGTTAGTTGGTTGGTTTTTTTGTTCAGATTTTTTGGGCTTTGGTTGGTTTTGGTTGGTTGGTTGGTTTTTTTGTGGGTTTTTTGTTGCCTTTTTTCCTTAATTATTATTATTTTTTAGCACAGTAGAAAATGTTCCAGAGCTGCAGGTGAAATAGCCACACCAAGAAAATCTTATGTCTTTGAGTGTTCTCACAGATAGCCCCTGCAAGCTGTGAAATAATGTTATTTAAAAGGTGGTCATGTGTTCTGGACAGGGTTCATATAATTATGAAGTGCTCTAAAATTTGATCTGTTGTCCTAAGCACAGATGATCTGAGCCCACACTCAAGGGGTCAGCAACATGGGTGCAGGATACCAGGGGCCATGAGCAGTTGAGTAAGGAAGATTTTTTTAAGTAGCATTTGAGCTTAATGCTTGAGGCATCTCTCCACTGATGTTAGAATGCCTGCCTCTGTTAGGAAACCTTCAGTGAAGTTCATATATTAATTTCAGTGTCATTTATATCTGAGTCTCTCAGTGAAAAGACATAAACAATTTTTGAGTCTATTCTAAATTGAAGTATTTATGATGAAATATTGATATTTTAATGATGTCACATTTCATAAATCTAGATAATGCTGGTATTGTCAAACTAATACTAAAAAGGGAGAAAAATATGTCATCTTTGTCATCTTCACCATCACTTACTCTGAGCACTTTGACTTAAAATGACTGATCATTTCCTGAGTGCTCATTTTATCAATTAAATAATGGCAGAAGTGTCATGTAGCTTATTATTCAATACATATAGATACAGTCCTATTCAATATTTTGCGGTAAAACAGTAAATAATTTATCAATTAACTTTTTTATTAATGTTCTGTAATCAATTTAGAATTTTCTAAAAGTGAGTTTCTTATTTTCAACTGTATTCTAAATCACTTCTGTCAATTTCATTGTCAATTACTCAAGCTATAACCTTTTTTGAGAACTGTCAACTAAGGTTGATAGCTTTAATGTCAGTTGTGAGAAAAGAATATTGCCTATATTAGTAGAATGTGAATTTTGTGTTTAAGTTGAGGGGTTTCCTCCCAACAAATACTATTCACTGATGCATTGAGAGCAATTCATACTGGCTGGAATATGGGTAGAAATTTTAACAATAAAGTAGTGGTGGCCCCGGCAAAACGTTTAGCTGTGCAAAAATACTCTGCCCAGGTCAGCAAATAACATGCTTGATCTAATGCTGCCACTGATAGAGTGTAATTCACATGTTTTAGTGGCAAGAGCTTTGCAGTGTATTTTTAGACACAATATTGTCTTGAAGGGGTTTTTGAATCTGCTTTTTAGAAGGGATGGCAACACTCGTCGGATTGTGTGTAAGAACACACAATCTTTTTCTATTCAGTTTTCACAAAATTAGTAGATAGGATATCTGTAAATCTATTTATATGCTTCTCATGAGCATAAATCAAAGATTGTTTACGCCATGACTTTTTAAAAATATAGCAAAATATAGCAACTAGAAGAAAATATTTTTAATGCAGAATTTTAATCCAGTTTTGAGGCGAAAACTCCTACCTTTAGTCATTTTGCCATTCACTCATATGTTTGAAAGTGAAAGTAGAAACATATGCTAGACTAGTTTGATCTGTTGTGCCATATCTTTCAGTGCCAGAAATTAAATCTAGATATCTCAGTTAAAAAAACCTGACTTTTAGGCAATATTTTAGGCAATATTTCCTTTTCTTTTGTCATATATTTGTCATTTGGTTTAACTGCACTGAAGTTATTGGAATAAAAATATAGAGTGTTATTCTTGTTACTCATTGCTAAAATTACCTTACAGGCAAGATTAATGGACTCCATACTTCGCCCTGGTCTAGAAAATGAACATAAATAAAGACATGGTGCTTTTCTTCCTCACATCCATGTTATATATAGAAGAAGCATTTTCTAAACCACTTGGAAATGTTCCTGATTGATGTTAGTGGTAAATTGTCATATAATTATTATGTGGCTTAAAATTTAGGGTACATTTGAATAATTCTTTGCATATCAGTTCAATTACTTTTCAGAGATTAAGATACTGGGTTTTCATTATGTCTTTCCATAGAAAGACAGAAAAATAATAAAATATTTTCTCTGTCATTAATCAAGTTATTAAGGTGATAAGAAAAGGGCACTACATTTGAGTCTATTCAGGGATGTGGAGAGTACAGGTAAATTGTGTAAGATTTTGTGGGATTTAGGGATTCTCAGTTTGTGTTTGCACGGGCTAGAAACCACTGGAGATACACTTTAAATGCCATTTCAGAGCAAAGCTAGCTCTGATCCCAGAACTGGAATTGTCAGTCTAGCAATAACAACCCCCAGCTTTGCTAGTTTCATAAACATCATATGGAAAAACCAGGCTGCAACCCTTTCCAGTTTCCAAAGAAAGGTGCAATATATGTTCCATTTCTTTGATCTAAGGTTTGCTTCCAATTTTGTACATGCATTTTTTAAAAAGTCACATATACCCCTTTTAAAAGCTCTCCCTGAAAGTGTGGCAGGCAAGATTACTCTGAGACACACTTGGTTTTCCACTGTATTACACTTTGTAGGTTCTGAAAGGGACTAAAAGTACTTTAGGTTGCAAACATTTATACCATTACTGTAGCTGATGCATTAAAAGGAAAGAGATTTGTTCGCATGCAGACTTAATGCAGTCTTTTCTTAAAGTGTCCCCCATATGACCCCATGTTAGAGTTCTCTTTTTCCATCATGGGACCTAAAAGCAATGCTGAGTCTTCTGATGGACAGTCTTCATTTCAGCTGTGGCTTCCATTCCTCTTAGACTTTTGACCTGAGCGCTGCCTTCTAGCTTGCTCTGTGTTTTTCTTGATGAGTTAGAGCTTCATGCTCCCCTGCTCCTATTTTAAATATTTTTTCTAACAAAGCAACAGTAAGAATAGTTCTAGGATTTTTGCCAAAAGTAACTTCCAGCTCTCAAATAGATCAGGAAATATTTCTACCTTTCTTAAAGTGGAAGTTTCCAGATTCCTCAGAGCACAAATTGCATTCCTGAATGTCCACAAGGCACTTAAAACTTTTAAATGTACCTTCACAGAACTGGAAGTGTTTGCAAATCTCACTTATTTGCTCTGAATAAATGTGGTAGTTTTACAAGAGACCAGACAAAATGGATTTTGTTCATCTAACCTCCTTAAAGAACAAGAGGAAAGATCCAGATCATACTTCCTAATTTTACATGTTATAAGTGAGCAGCCACTGTGAAAATTTACTTTTAGCTGAATAAAAATCTGGCTTTCCTGTTTTTAACATGGGCATGAGAGACAATCTCTACTGAGGTTTCCAGTACTCATTATTTTAATTTCAAACCAAAATTACTTAAAGTCTGTAAATTTATATAATAACCATGATTTTATGTCACTATGTTGCCACTTTCCAGCTATTCTGTAAACTCCGTGTATCTTTTTCATTCAGGAATTGCATCTACCATATAGTTTCAAAATGAAGTGTTCTCTTACTGTACTATGGACAATGCAGCCTGAAAATTCTTCAATGCAGCAGGCATTGAGAATTGCTTCCCTTAGATCAGCACTCATTTGTGCTCATTCACTGCCTAATCACTGTGTCTCTCGTTTAGCAGCAAAAATAGACCAAAGCATGAATTAGTAGGAGAACTCAGCCCCTGTCCCTTTTAATGCAATTCTTGCATTAAAGGCCAAAAAACTTTCACAGATAAACATCATTCCTAGGGTAAATATTGTAAGAAAGGAAGGTTGGAAAGGCTAAACAGTGCAAGCAAATAGTGACCTACTCTCAGACTGTCATGATGTCATGTCTAATACATGTTGAAGTCTGTGAATGGCACAAGTTTTTCAGTGTCTGAGTGAAATCTCATGAGGCTAGAAATTTGAAGCATTTTTTCAAGAGTAACTTGTGTAACAAATGTTTATATTTTAAAGAGAAAATCAGGCATGATTGTTTCAGTCCTGTGCAAAACTTCTGGATGAAAGCATGAGAAAATTTTAATATAACCAATATGTATCACAGGCCTGGGCTAATCAAGATCTTACTTAGAAGTTTTAACCAGTCTATAATAAAAATATGATGATACTGAAAACTGTGAAATAACGTTCCTAATTTTTTCTTTCCTTTGACTAAATTTTTTATTAATGCCAGCTTTTATCAGTACACTGCAGACTAATTAGTCCTGCAACAGGTATAAATGGATACCTGAAATGAGGAAGCCTTTAAAACTATGGTTTTAGCAATATTGCTCCTACTGATTGTTCTGATTCCTAAATTCTTTCAACAGATAGGAGGGAGGTAGATATTTGTGCACTGTAGACAAGGGACTAGGAGAACTATGGAGTTTACTTATTTGTGGTCACTTCCAGAGATTTTACAATTACTGAGCAATGCATTGAAAGCCTTTGTGCATAATTCACAGGTTTATTGAATTTTCATATTGAGTTTATTCTCTGTTTACCAGAAGCTGTGAATTTAAACTCCTTTTTAAATAATATTCTTTGCAAATTTAATAATAAATAACACAAAAATCTGCCAAAGCATATAGGACATTATATTGCCATGCTAAAGACATGTATTAAAAAATCTGTGCAATGGAAATTTTGTCAAAAGAATGCTTTGTCTGCCACCATAATAAAGCCTTTTTGAGATGAACATCTGAACAGGTTTATATTTTCTCAAAGTTACTATGTTTAATCTTTCTAGATACTTCATAATAAGTAAGAGACAGTACTCACAATGAATATATAATTATTTTTTCTGACCATGCTAATTATTTGGCAAGTTTGAAATCTCAACTTTCTTTTAAATTAGAGTTCCATTTATTTCAGTTTTTGATGCACTCTCGCTAGTGTAAGGAGAATCTCACTTAGCTGTAAATCATGTTGCAAAATCCAATAATCCTTTCATCCTCAGTCTTATAAATTAAGGTGCTATGTTGATGTCCTGCCCTTTAAGGTAATATTTATGTCAACAACTGAAATGGAAGCTTTTGAAACCTGGAATCTAATGACCATAGGGATGCAAACTGTATTGCATAGTACAGTAACTGTTGTATTCACAAAAAGCCCATACCAAAAAGTACAGGCTGTAAGTGCCAATTTCATTCTGTTTGCATTTCTGTTAAATTACAGAAAATAATGTATTCTCCTGCAGTTCCTGAGCCTGGTACACTGTGGCTGTGAATGAATGACCTATTCCTACTAGTTCCACTTTATTGTTTCCCAGGTTTACTGCTCATGCTGTGAAATATAAACCTCATTTACCTCTTACCTCTTTATCTCTTTTGTGCATTTTAAAGTGAGTCTATTGATTTAATTGGTGAAAAGGACTTACCAGTAAGGGCCTTGTCTTCATAAGAATAATTCTTTAAAAACACCATGTTTTGGTGAATTGGGAAGTGTCCAGAGGTTTCCTCCCTGAAGGCTAGAACCTCAGTTTCTTGATGCTTACATAGCTCAGCAGCTGGAATCCTTGCTATGGTATTGCAAATGAGTGAATTGAAAATTAATGTCTCTCACTTGTTAATCCTCCATGTCAAGTGTGAAATGCAAAAATGCATTTTAGACTTCAATTTTTTCACCTAAAACATAAGTTAGAGTAGTCCATTGCTTTGAAATGTATCCTATTTACAAAATTTAGCACACAATAAACACCTACATAGTAGATGCATTGGGTCCAAACAGCATGAAACCTTTGTAGTATCCCAAGCAATATCCTACAATGTATTGCTTATTTTCATGCTTACCTCCAGATCTGAAGTTTGAGAAAAGAAATAGAGACACTTTCTGGCAAATCCTTGGAGAAAGAAAAGTAAATAACAAAGTTAAAAACCCCTTCCAGAAAATACACTGCTTTAGGCAATCTCAGCTTTAAGCATAAGGTTTGATATGTGAAAGGAATTGTGTAAACACGAGGGAACATGTGGTCACCAAGGTCCAAGGAGTGCAGGTGTTTAAGGCCTTAGGGATTGACATTCTTGGCTTAAATTGTATTTGGAAGAAATGTGGAAAGCACTGAAAAATCTCAGGTTGTATTTTCCACTGTTCTACCTTTCTATAAGCTGCTGAAATGTAGTAAATACTGAAAACACAAGACAAATGTAGTGAATGACATTAAGAAAACAATTTAATATCTATGTTACCTAGTGCAGTACTGTCCATTGCAAAATATGTAATAAATTTATACCCATCAAAAGAATATCCCCAAGCTGAAAGTCCTTTTACTGAAGCATGTATAATCCTACTTTTTGAAAATTTGGACCTGATCCATTGTGTTTCTATTTACAGCACTTTCACATTATTTTGATTGCTTCTAACTTAAAAGTCTAATACCTGGTATAGGTTTCTCATTATTAAAACTTCCTCAAAAAAGATTTTTAATGGAGCCTTTCTTTTATCCTACGACAGCTCCCGTGTCTGTCTGTTCCTCTGTGACTCATCTGTCTCCTGTGTTTTCTACAAAAATCTCTTCCTTTACTTTCTGCGTGGGAAACCATTTGGGGCTCCAGCATTTTGAACAAGGATGAGCAGTAGTATTGTTAGGCTGGAGTAGCTTTGTGGCTGTCATCAAGCTGGTTTCTGACCTTTGAAACATTGGCTTCAGTAACAGATTTGGGAGATCTATACAGTTTCCTTAAGAATCTGCTATTTTCATAAAATTAATAAGTTTCTGTCCGTTAATCACTATTTAAAGCTCATGTGGATATATTGGTCAGGATTAGGCAGAAAACTGCTATTCCCTTGAACGTTCAGGTTTTGAATGCATGGCTGCTAGCAGAATTTTTTCATGAGCTTTAAGATAAAACCATCTTTGTTCAATTTGGAATTTTGATGTTTTGGCATGGAAGACAGGAAATAGAAGAGAGCATTGTTATGTTCTATAAGCTTTAAGAATTTTTTATTCTTCTCTAATCACTTGAGATATATTCTGCCCTCCTATCATGTGGTCTGTTTTCCCTCAGACTAGACAGTTGTCTTAGTAGTTTGTGGATGGAGATAAAGGATGTGAAGTAGCTGCAAATCCCTTCAGGTTACGCATGAATGGCTTACACAATGTGTAAAGCAAACACAGAAGGTGTGCTGTGCTCTGCTGTGTCTAAGAACAATTTGGAAAGCAAAAAAGTAATCCCAATTTAGATACATTTCACCAAAAATCATGCAAAAAAAGCTTGTCAAAAAGACAGTTTCCTACAGTAGAATTAAGACTATTTAATCTGTAGGTTCCATGTGTTCAGGATATCCCCAGGCACGATTGCCAGGTATGTATTACACCATGGCCTTCACCACAGCCTGCCAAGGTCACTGGACATACAGGACATTGTGTTCCCAGTAGCAACTGAATGATGGCTTTCAGCAGTTTGTCTGCTCTTCCATTTGATATAGTAGCCATGATTTTCTGAGTGTCATGCAGCCATAAATAAACTCCTATCAGCATCCACTTTAAATTAATTTCCATTTTGAGATTTGTATCAAAGCATAACGTCTTTTAATGGTTCACTTTTAGTGTGGTGACTATCATTGGAATAACTGGCTAGTGTTAATAATTACACTGCATAGAATGAGGATTTTTCAGCTTTATCTTTGGGATTTGCAAATCCTTCAATGGTGCCAGCTGTATGCTGCCGATGATAAGTGTGGTATAAATCTCCGTTTATGGCTTCTAATGTGAAATTTTTTGAGGGATCTTCTCAGGTAGGGTAATGAGGGGTTCATTTCATAGATTTCATGTTTTAAAACACCGCTAAGACCAAAACTGTTTCCATGCAACAGTTATACTCTGCTCTCTGAAATCCTGTAAAGAATAAATGAGATTTAAGAAAAGAGCAAGATCCTAGAGCATGGCAACTACTTTTTACTTCTACTACTCACCAAAGAAATGCTTTTAATAATTGTGAAACATAGCATTTATGTCACTTGAACCTGGAATAAAATACAGGAATGCTTCCATATTCACAGAAAAAAAAAGTCTTTCCATTTTGTCCCTGTTACAGAAAACTTGTAGATAGTGTTAATTTAATATGTTGTGGTCTAGGTCTTTTTTATATAGCTTAGAAATAAAGGCTGTATTAAAGAACAATGGCTATGAAAGAACATCAAAAGAGACCATGAATTTTTGCTACAAAATGCTGTATTTGTAGTGATGACACTTAATTTAAAATATTTTGGTATACAAAGAAGTGCAAAATTATCACAGCAAGACTTGAGGCCATAAGCAGAATTTAACTGGTGCAAGAAAAATTGTGTGAAACACGTTTTGTTTCTTACTGTCAATAACATAAGATGTAAAAAAGAAAAATAGAGCTATTTTCAGAATTTATAAATCCAGCTATTGGATAAACAAGTACCCTACCTTTTTCATTAGGTATTTAGAGGTTTTAAATTAAAGAAAGCTGGGAAGATACTGCTGCTTCTACTTGAAGAAATGTACTAAATGCACTAAAGTCCAAGACAAATCACAGAAAACTGTTTTACAGAGATGAAAAACTTTACATATTGTTTTAAAAGTTGATTACTTATCTGCCTTCCTGATTTATACATAAGATAGAAATTTTTCCTATATTTTTGTTTCTCATCAGAAATAACCACACTGTCACAGGTATGCTCTAGTATTGATCAAACCTTTAAAAAGATGTCTATACTCAGCTTTAGTACTGCTTAATCTTACCATCTGAAATGCAGAAGGAAAAAATTATTTCAAGATCTATCTTCATTTTTATTCCTAGACATATCATTAAAAAAAAAATCCACAACTCCTCGAGGGAATTCAAACAATTTTGACCTATCCTCAAAATAAGCACGTGCATTTTCTGGATACAATAAAGAAAATCTCATATTCAGTTGAATCAGCTCCTTGCATATTGGGTTAAAGTCCCATCTCTTCAAAGCAGGAGAAAGCAATTATTTTTTTTCTGTCCATCATGCAATATTGCTGTGTTTGGAAAGCTGTGTGGTCTGCGTTCTATCCAGGGAAAAGGGAAATAAAGAATAGACCAATGAGCTAGTTTTCTGCATATACATGATAATGTGGAGAATTATGAGCAGTTTCTATTTTTGTTTTTTGTGCCCCCTATCCCAAATGTATCAGAAAATGTGTTGTAACAGAATAAGAAACATTGTTTTCTCTTGTTGCATGGAACCTTCAAACTGTAATATCTTTCTTGATCTTGAGTTTGGAAGCCTTGAAACCATTTCAGTAGCATTTTGAAATGTAACTGTTAGACGTATCTTTAGATTTTTACAGTGATTTACAATCACCTTCATCCAAACAGAAGGATCACTTGAAAGAGTTTGTACTTTGCTCATGATTAAGGACTTCAAAATATGTCTTAATTTGTGTTTTCTTCCCTCTTGAAAATTTTATATTTCTGTCTGTCATCATAATCTCTAAAAGACTGCTTCTCTTATCAGGTTTCATGCCCCTCCAGCTTATCTATAACTCTGGTTTTGAAGTTTGGCTTTGGAGTATCATTTCCCATATCATAATGGAACCTTGTGCCCATTTCTATGCCCTATAGTGGATGCAAACACCACTGTCATTTCACCATAGTCATATAATTTAAGAAATATTTATTGGTCAGTCAAATATTTCAAATTTGTAGCTACTGTATTCCTACTTAATTTGGGCCACTTCTATAGTATTTTTTTAAGTAGAGTTTCATTATTCTTTCAGAAACCCTGTCTGAAATACTTGGACATTTTCCATTTATTCTCTGTTTTCCTCTTTCTTTTCTTGACATTACTGAAGTGATGAATGCCAGCTCCACATCTTAGCAAACTCCTAGCAGAAAATAAACCCATAAAGTGGAAGCATTTCATTCTCCTGGAAAACAACTCCAGTAAGATAAACAGGTGTGAGCACAAAGCACTTTCACCTGCAGATGTGCACTTCAATGTGTTTCTCCGTACTTGATTTAGGTAGCTGGATTGCGGTCAAGTGCTCTTGTTCAACCATGCTTTTACTTGTGTCCTTGTGTTTCTGATATTTTAAATCTATGTAATCAGATCATACTGAAGGTTATTCTTTTAAAGGAAATAGCTGCCTTAAACATGCTACATATAAACAGCTATGATTTGTTGTACATTGGTTCTTTCTGTGGTTCCTACAATCTGAAGAAGCATATTAGGAGCAACATTAGTCACAGTGAAATTTAGTGCTTTCAGACCTTGATGATGCTGAAGCAAATAAAGCAAAAGCAAAATAATGTTGCAATACCTTTTAATCCTGTTATCCTATAGTAAATGTGGATTGTTTTCTAGCTGTGTTTTAAGGAGCAGATGTTTATTTACATAATGACAAGATTTAGTTAGGGTTTGAGAAAGTAGAATGACATCTCAATTTTACAATGTGATTAATATATGTGTAAAGAATTAGATAAAATAAACCAACTATTGATTTATACCTTATTTGGAACAATTTCTTTGTACTTAAAGCAGAATCATGAATGCAAAACAGAATAGCCAATTTTCAGAGGACTGCATAATGGTGCATCTCATTTATAGCAAAATATTCTCCTAGCATCCTTGGAGAGTAAGATCAACTAGTTTTAGATTTTATTCTCTCACTAGCTAATTTGTATCCTGTTTTGCTCCTGTCCATATGCTAACTCAGAACGGAAGATGACAATAATATCCAGCATAGCCAGTACAGGGCTTCCATTTCAGCCTGAAACCGAATTTCAGTGACTCGCTCCTTCCAAATCGCACCCAAAGAGCTGCTATTTCCGTGTCTTCAAGACAAACTTTCCTTGGATGTCAATCTCCTTTTCCTCTGTCACAGTGCAGTTACAGCAGTTTTCATTTGTAATTGTATTTTTTGTCTGTGCAGTTCTCCTTTCTTCTGCAGCAGGATTCAGTTGCAGCAGTCTGAAAAAGCTGTTTCCAAGAGCCAAAGGTGTGAGGAAAAGGGGCACTGAGAGGCATAAGACAAAGAGCACATGTACTGTTTTGTGCAGAAAATCCTGATACTTCTCTCTGCTAATATTGTGTCCTTTATAAAAACAAATTTGATGTGAGAACACTGTGACATCTACCTCATCTGTCTAAAAATAATTGAAGTCTCCCAGTCCTGCTCTGATTTCTGCCCTCACAGTTTAATTTTAATCTTCCTGAGCATTTCACAGTCTTTTGCACCTGGTCGTTGTCACTATTATAGGTCTAATACTATTTCTTTTTCTATTTAAGTTTGGAATTTGTATCCTTGATGCAGGTAACTTATTTGCTAAGCTTTCTTAAACATAGGGCACTTCTCCAGCAGTGATTTACTGTCTTACTTCTCTATAATGTTTGTTGATTCCAAGGTTTTCAGCTCATTATTTTCCTTATACTGAGTTTCTGACATGCCTGTTCTGCCAAAGCCCCAATTTAAAACCCGGTATTCCTAATCACACTTCTCTCTTATTTTGATTTGCTGCATTTCTGTAGAAACACACACACAAAGAATGTTTACTTCCTTAAATCCTCCCTGTATAAAACCAAGAGACACAATTTATTTTGAGGGGGATTGGAGTGTTTTTAGCATAGAGATTAAACATGTGACTTTAGAAGTTAACTAAAGTCTTTGCAGCTGAAGTATTCTGTATGTTTTTATTTGCTCTTTGTCTCATCACACTTAAGATTTTAAGAAGGTAGGAGTACAGAGGGTTACATGTGGCAGAAGACAGTATGTCCTTACCTGGTAAATGGCTGAATGCAATGTGACTGTTAACATCTAGTATGAGCTTCAGCACTGATACTCTACTTCAACACTGCTTTAACTAATCTTTCCAACACAACAGAATAGCAAAACCAAGGGAAAATTATATTGAACCATATCAGGAGAGCCAAGGAAAAAGAACACTTTCAGCTGTTTCACAACTGATCTGCTGTTCTCAACAGCTCTGTTGCATGTGCACTTACAGCTCCCAATGGTCAGAAACTGCATGTTCACTTCACATTTCTCCTTTGGTTCATCATAAATAAACAAAAACCTGACAGAGTAAGTTTTGTTAAAGTAGAAATAGTAAAACAAAGTCATATGGCAACAGTCACACTTACAGTGTTATAAATACACAAAGGAAAAAAGAAAATACCTACCCAGTAGAACAGAATGCTTTCTTTATTTTATTATGTTATTCTGATCCTACTCTCTGTTCCCATAATTACTGAAAAACATGTGTCCTTTGACAGGCAGAGAAGATATTTTCCTAATCAATTGCACAGGTTTTAAAGGAAAACTTTTTTTATTATTTTGTTGTAGCAACAAAATATAGAAACAATTCTAGGATCGAAATTAATCCTTGAATATACAATCACTGTAATAACAAGAGGGCAATTGAACGTGTACATGAACACACTCTTTGATTTCAAAAGGTTTTATCCTAAGTGAAATTAGCTTACATGTAACATTTAAATGATAATCCAGATGCTTAGTTTTCATAGTTTGTTTACTGACTTTAAATGTCATGGAGATTCAGCATTATAGTGAATTTTTGCAATGGAAGACTTGATTAAGCATTTTTTTTAGATACCAGTTTAAAAAAATTAGATTTTTTCTCCACAAAGCTGCATTACTGAACCTTATTTTTTTTTATTTGTTGTTCATTGACTATGTTTTAAGGTAATTTGTCATATAAGAAGAGCATAATAACCTAGACAGATTTCACTTTTAACTTAGTTGTAAATTTTAGGCAGTTTCTAGTGAATTAGACTTTCAAACATAAACAGGCTTTCATTAATGTTGGTAAGATTATGTGCAACTAAAGAGTTGTCCCTAAATAAATTAATCTATGGATTTTTTTTCCTGCTACACACTATTAGGCATAAGTCAATCAGTATGCAGTTAAAAGAACCACAGATATTTCTATTTTGTCTGAAAATTCTAGCTAATGCTAAAAACTGACTTAAATAATCAATATTGTACCTGACAGTTGTGGAAAATTTTGAAGAATTATTAAAAAAAATGATTCTGTGCATGGTAACACATGAGAAATTATCATCACTGTTTCCCCCAACAATAGTCATCCTTTGTAATATACATAACTTTGGAAGGGTCTTAAGAATTTCTATATTGTATGTGGGTCTCCATTCAAAAAATAAAGGAAATTGATGCAGTGCTCTCAAACACATATTGCATGGGTTTATTATATTGTCATCTGTGCTTCATGGCTAAGAATGGTTTTTACATCTGTTCTTTCTATTCACATTATCGTATATTAAATTTCTCTCTTTGTCTCAGCTGGTATTAATGGAAAGTCATGCTTTGGTTGAAAGATTCTCAGTGATCTACTGCTACTGACATATATTAGCACTGCAATAGTAATTTCCTAAATCTCTAGCTTTTGTCTTCCAAATCACATTTCTGAAGATCAGGCTGCTTCAGTCTGATTATTAAACCAGTTTACATTTCAGAGCTTGTTCTGCACAATACCCACTTTGCATATAAAGATCCATGCTTGTATCCTACAAAACAAAAAACTATGAGTTCTGCATAACGTTATCATTTGAGCTCTTCTTCCCAATTTATTTGATGTTTCAGATCTTGAAGGACAAGCCTGTAGTTAGCTATGTACTTACAGCAGGTAAGTGTACATTCCTATAAGTGTAGCTACATGCAGAGACACACAAGCTTCATTTCAAGCTCCTCTCTAAAAATATGAAATTATTATTCCAACAGAACACTGCTTCAATTTTAATGAGGTCATCTGCAATATCATATTTCAGTACTATATTCCTATAAGTGGAATAATCTTCACCATTTTTTATTCTTGCTTTTTTATCATTAGCATTCTTATCTCTTTTTTCTATTTAGTAAAACAATAATGACAATTTTGTGTGCATGTTCTTTTCAAATGCTTATCTTTGTCAAATTTAAGAACCCTTGGTAACACAATAATTAGTGATTCTGTCATGTTTCCTCTATTGTCTTAATACCAGCAATGCAGACACATGCAGTGGAAACATCTTTGGTCGCTCATGCATAAGAAAGTGGGACAAAGCATCACTGAATTTTACCTTCTACTTGTAATAGGTGCTTCACTGATGTTGTGACCACTGGTTTTCATGAGCATGGTCTCTTTAGGGTACATTGATGAAAGCTCTGTCTAAAACACAAGTGAGATTTATTTGCACTGTAGAAAGTCCTACTCTGCAAATAATACCCCAAAATAATTGCCAGCAGGATGAAGCTTACGAGTTGCTTTTTAAACTCCTTTAGTTTAAGATCTTGAGGGAAGAAGTAAATTCTAAAATCTTTAAAAATAAAAACAAATAAACAACTTCCCTCTCCAGACACCCTCTCCCCAAAAAAACAAAAACTCCAAAGCAAACAAATAAACTAAACAAAAACAAACAAGGAAAAAAATAACCCCCAAGGTACAGAAAAAACTTTTTGTGTTTCCAATAGTCTGTCTTAAACAAGACTGTACTATTTGCAGATTTCCTTAGCAAAAAACTCTTAACATATTTTTGCTATACTTTGACACACAAGAAAGTTTGTGTGACCAAGGTCATGTCTTCATTCACCAATACAGAATCTTCTGGTAAAGGCGAGAGAGCAAAATTGCCGCCTATATTCACGTGCAATGGGAAATGCTGGTAATATTCTGTGATAAGGGCATCCAAATTAACAAAGTAGTCTGCAGCTAGGGGCCTCTTTGAACAATGCAAATCATTAATTTCTTCAAGGATTGACTCATTACCAACCCCATTCTGTTTAGGGACTTCTATCCTTCCCAGTTTTGGATGCTTAAGGTATCCCTTGTTGTCATCATTGTTAGCACCATAAAATAGTGAATGAGTTGAGTTAATTTTGAGTTGTTCAGAATTTATAATCCAGCTGTGATGGTGTAGGTCAAGACCTGAGTATCCTGACACATGTATTCTATGTATAGTGAAAGGTTGGCAATTTTGAGAAAATAAAATGTTGCCTAAATGAATACAGATTTGAGGAAAGGTTTTCACAAGCCTCAAATTGACTGAAGTGCTCAAGAATTGCTTTAAAACTTGATTTCCAAGTACATGCACCTCAACACAGGGTCCCTGGCCAACACTTAAAACATCATTTTTGACCTCAGTGTATAATTTAAGGGCCAAAGTAAATGTAGCGAAAATACTTAATCGACGCTTGCATTTTTGTAATGTGGTGAAGATTTTATTCTTACAGACACAGGTTCTGTTTTGATTCTATCACATTTTTTACGTTTTCTATAAGAACGCTCCCTTTCATATACATATAGTACTCACATTGTGATGTCTGCAGCATACTGACATTTGCCTAAACTGCTTCATTTGCAGCCTTATCTGAAAAAAAAAGTTTCAGTGTATGACAAGTGATCTATCTTAATAATCATCTCTTCAGTATGCCTTATGGTGAATAATCAACTTGTTTCAATTTACCCTGCAAAATATATAAAACAGTTTTGTAGAGAACTCAGCTCAGAACCAGCTCAAAAAATGACCCTTCAAGTGTAGTTGCCTCACACGGTGAAACTGTTCCTCAGAAGAAAATTGAAATAAGTTATAATTGTTCATTTCACGTGTTTCAACTTGTCTGCCCAGAGGAGACACACAGCTGTGGTGAACATGAGAGTGATTTAGGATTAGCAAATTCATGTATAGTAGATTAATTGAGAAATTATAGGATGTTGTGTTTAAGACAGGCAATTGAATGTGCAGCAGACAAACCTAAAAGGTCTGCAAAGGCAGTCTTTTAAAATCCTTTTTAAATATTTTTATTCATTTTGATAGCCAAAATGCATCTAATCCAACCAATTCTTCTATAAAATCATTTCTATTCAGCTCTAATTTTTTTTATGTTTTCCTATTGAAATTCAGGTCTTCATACATTTTGACCTTTTCAAGAAAACCTGCTTCATTGTGAATTGTGAGTGCATTAGGAAGGTAAACACATTCAGTACTTGTTATTCAATGAGTTTGGATTTAGAAAGTCATTGTCAATAGGTTAATCCTTTTGTACAGACAGTCTCTTTGGCTAAGAGGCATCTTAAACAAATAAAGGTTTTACCAAAATGCTAATTTTTCAGTCCTTCTGTCAACTGTCAAAGAACAAACCTCAGTGGAGGTCTTAAAATTGCTTATTTCTAGTTTATATTCCCTTCATGTCAGCACAGTTTGAAAAAGAACTTCTGTATACAGAAGCCTAGTCACAGGCTATTTGTTACTCTGCTCAAGAAATCATTAAAACCTAGGATTTTCTTGGAGTGTTTTATGAGGATGAGGGAAGGGATAAGTTTATCTGGGTTCAACAAATATTTATAAAAACCATGAATAAAAAGGACAGCAAATTCAGCAGCAGATTGGGTAGGCACTTAAAAAGAAAATAACATACCCCTGATCTGATTAAAAGTCAAGTGTCTCTTGAACTGCATATCACAATATTTGCCAAGTGGATATTGGTTAAAATGTGAAAGTAGAAATTAGAGATTCTGAGAGGGAATTGCAATAAAACAGCTCCTTGCAAGAATTATGTGGGCAGAAGTTCAACAATAAATAAGGTGAGGTTGTATGTACAACATTTATTTCACTGGTTATTTTAAGTCCTTTCATTGCTTCACAGGCTTCCTACAGATCCTATATTTCTGTTTATTTCTACATCAGAAATGAAAGACAACAGGAAAGGAAAATGTCCATCCACACCAGCAGGCATTAAGAGAACTCTCTTGAAATACAAATGCCAGGAATTTTTTGAAGTTTCCTGGATTAACAATCCACTGAAACACAACCTGAGCTCAGAAGTCAGAGCCACAGTAGGCCAAAATTACAGTAAAGACACTCTTCACTGGAACTCTTTCTGGATGTTCTTCACCATGAGCTGTATCTAGATGATACCCCCTAAATGTAAACATTTTGTCATCACTTTCAGGGGGATGTCCTGAAATTTTCAACACCCCATACAGATTTTTCCTCTTTTTCATTGAGGACATACATATTGTCCAGAAAAGGCATGAGTCAGCAGGAAGCTTCTAGATTTCCTTATACAAAAACAGGGTTTTTTTCAAATTGAGTTCTTATCTAATCCTTGGTTTCGCTTTAAACATCCTATTTTACTCAGTGTACCTCAACAGGCAAACAGGGCTTTCTCCTTAAAATCTGCAGTACTTAAAAATTGTATTTAAATTTTTAATGTGCTCATCATAAAATATGTATTTATTGTGAAGTTTATGACTAACAGTGCTTCATTAAGATATAGAAGGCATTAGAATTATACATATTATCTAATCAACAAGATAAAGAGCAGTTCCTCAGCTACTTCAATAAAGTCCTATGGATTGAATACCAACTGGAAAAAAGTCAGGTGACATTTGCTGCAGGTGTGATCTATTGCTTTATCTTCCATCAGTCTTCATGATTTATGTTTTTCTGGAGCTATTCTTGACAGATTGACATTTATATATAATTTTTAATATACTTCATATTTACAAACACATTTAATTTTTTATTAAATAGCCTTATTAAATAGACTTCATGGAGTATGGCTGGCTGAATGCAAAATGATTGACTAATTTGAGGGTGAATTATGTTGATTTAGCTGGAACCAGCATGTACCTGTTCAAAAGTCAAAGTGCATACCTGAAACTGTGTTGCAGAGTTTGGGCCCAATTAATGAGAATGGTCAAAAAAGTGCTTCCAGGAATAAAAAAATGCTTCATTTTGTGTCTAAAAATGCTTTTGCATGCCAGTAGATGGAATTTAAAGATGGTATCTGGGCATATTTTTTTTTCCCAAAGTACTTTAGGTCTTTGGGATATAAAGAATAGATAAAATGTTAAATAGCCTAGATTGACAACTGGTTGTTCCATTGTGTCAGGGAATATAGTTTAAAAAAAACCAAAAACAACCCAAACTTTTCAAAACTGGTCTCTAAGCTGTTCGAATTAATGTGCAATGTTCCTCTTATATAAAGTCTTGAAAATACTTAACTTCTATGATAAGAGAATACAGTAAATAATTTTATTAAT
Source organism: Toxostoma redivivum (assembly GCA_013397375.1). NCBI lineage: Eukaryota > Metazoa > Chordata > Aves > Passeriformes > Mimidae > Toxostoma > Toxostoma redivivum. The sequence goes on from VXBI01000886.1 coordinate 266,062, forward strand.
TCCACAACCAGTGGCCTTCTGCTCCAGTGTTTTGTTACGAATTTATGTGACAGGTTTTTCTGGAGATTAATTACTGATTAGTAATTAAAACACATTAGTAGCTTCCTATAATAAAGCTGAAGCATGTACTGATTTTATTCCTTCTCCTCAGTCTGCCTCTGAAACTGTGTATTTGACAATTTACATATTCTTTCAGATTTCCAAATTGTTAAGGAAATAGCCACACAAGAAAATAGCAGGTCAGACCCAAGGCTGATGCTCTGAATGCTGATGTGACTTTTAGCTTGCTTCCCTTGACAGAGAAGAATAAGCAGGTTTTTGTCCCTGAAACTGCTGTCCTTGGTCAGGCATGTTTTTAACAGTCCATATAGCATCAGAGCATGTTCAAAAAGTTCTTCTTCATCAAGAGTGTTAGATCAGGAATAAATTAATAACTTGAGCACAGTCATAGGCACAGTACCAGTCTGAGGTATCACAGTACCCTCTGCATAAAGTAATACAGCCCTTAATATTACTATATGCATTTAGAAAAAACCCACAAAACATAATATATTGCATTATTTTTAATGTATTTATTTAATTACTTATTTTAAATGCATATACATCGGTCAGTATATTAAAATTTATTTATTTTGTGGGGTTTTTTTTGTGTTGCATGAATTCAACCAATAGCGTTTAAATAAAAAAGAAACAGGACAAAATCAGTGGGCTATTGTTTTGAATTTCTGGATTTCTGAGCATGATTAGATGGGCAGTAATCTGATATTTGTTCTATATGAATTCTGTTTACTGACTGGAACAGTGCAAGGTCTTGTGCTTGCATTTCACTTTTCAGATCAGACACTGTTCAGTTCCACAGATTTAATAGAGGCATAAATGCACCATGATAAAAAAATATTACGTAAATAACTGTTTAGAGTTTCAAAAGTATGTGTAGAAAATATTAACAAGTTCAAAAATTGTGGAAAAAATGACAGGGCAATTAATCGTTAATTCTGGTTTGAATGAGGGAAAGTCAATGTTTAGCTGAAGACAAATGAAAATGCCTGACTGGTAAAATTTGAATAGCACTACAATAACATTCCAATGGGCATACCTTCACCTTGTGGCATAACACTGCTCCATGCTTTTCTCAAATGCCAAATGTCATTGACTTCAGTGAGGACCCAGCTGGCTGTTTAGATGAGACAATAGCTGGTAATTGCTTTAGGTTATTTTGATTTTTAAAACTATTCTACTTCCAAAGTTTTGATCTAACTACCAATGCTGTTCTTTATACTGCAAAGTACAAAAAAGACTTGAAAGAAAATTACAATTTATATTAAGTTTGAGATAGCCTGCAAAAATTTCTAAAAATGTGAAATAACACTTCCAATCAGACCAAGTAATTTAGAACCATCCTAAAGATCAGAGAAGTGTCTCCTTTGAGAAGACAGGTAAGATGTTTAAAATTTCAGCTGAGAAGAGCAATAGAGTGACTTTGGGGGGCACCAGGCATCCAGCCAAGGTCAACCCTTACCACCGGCATAATTTCAATATAGGATTATAAATATCTAAGTGTTTTGTTCCAGACTTTAGGCTGTAAACAAATGTTTTATTCAGTGTGCATACTAAACATCAGCATTTCATCATAAATATCAGAATCTATACCAGTAAAATATGCTGAGAGTAGCAAATAGAAGGTAAGTTTACATCTGAATACAATTCTACATCCACATGCATCATTATTAATAACAGGCATTGTTTCCTCTTGCAGTTATATCATGGGGCAGCAAAATCCAGAGATCCAGTATGCTAGCATCCCCACAGTGCTGTTCTGTATTCAGCTGTTTAAAGCTGGGTTAGTGTTTATATGCCAGGTCACAGCTGCAACAGAAGAATTAAAAATATATTTCTTGTGAGGAATACTTTGAGTTTACTAATAAAGATACCCATTGTGTACCTACCAATATAACAGTGCTTCACAGCCTTCCTGCCAAACACAGGCATTGCAATAGCAAAATTCTTCTTCAGTTGTGAGTTAGAGTTCAGCTGTGTGTAACCAGTGCAGTGATGGGCAGATGTCCACAGCAGAGCAGTTGCTGCCTTGTTGTGGGGCAAACAGAACACCTTGTGCCACACAAGGCTAATGCAGGCTAATGCTAATGCCCCTGGTCACAGAATCCAGCTGTGAGTTGTACCTGGCCTCATCCCACTCAGAGACTACTCCTGTGCCAGCAAAGGCTAGAATTCCACATTATCACACGAAACTCGCTCCACACGAGTCAGATTTAGCCAACTGCAACACTTATAAATTGATAGTGGAAAAACAAAATATATAGAATAGGAAAAAATTCTCTGAAAATTCTGAAATACCCTGGTTAAGCTCCCATCCCTATTCAAAGTTCTGCTTGCTGCATGACTAAGTTTACAGATCTAAGCTGTATTCTAATTTTTGGTCACAATGGAAACGTGACAGAATGAGGATCAGCCCCAGGCTTCTTCAGTAATACTTGAGGTTCCTGTTATGTTCAGGGCTGCTCTTGCTGTGTCTTCACAGTTCCTGTTATCTAATCTAACTTGTGTATGTCTATCCGTGCTGTTGACAAGTATCCTGAAAGTATTGGAATCATACCAAGAACTTAAAATAATTTCAAAATAGCAAATGAAAAATTATTCTTTAAAGTTAACCTTTCATGATTCACTTTCATTTGTAGCTTTTGATCTTCCTCGGGTAGAGACCATATGTCATATACAGGATACATTTAAATCTGGAATATTTTAATGGTATTTCTGTTGGTCAGTGAAAGGATAGATTTAGAAATGCTTCAAAAATACAAGGAATCAAGCTGAGAAATATTTTCATTTCAATATTTTAAAATTATATGGGGATACAAGAGGATCTTCTAACTTAAAATTTAAGGTAATTTGAATATCAGGAAAACTTACAAGATTTAAACTTGGATGCAAATTAATTTTTATTTTTAGTCAATTTTTAAAGACTTTGTCTGGCCAATTTTAGGATGCGTCAATTCTAGAAGGCACAGAAACTATTTCCCATGTGGGATTTATCCTCTCTGCTCTTTGAGAAAAAGGAACTCCTTTTGTCTGACAGTTGTATTAATAGATGCCAATGTACATTATGCCAGTATTTAATGCAATATATTATGTCTTTGAAGAACAGCATAGAAACAATGCATGCATTAAAAGGCAGCTGAGCTAAAGGGGGGCCTCTATAGAGAATTTCGGACTGGAAAAAGCCTTTTTATCATGTTCTGTAACAGATGCATTCCTCTGTAAAACTGTTCAATGGGTTTTGGGTTTTTTTTACTTATTTTACCTTATTTTTTATTTAACTGTTTTAACGGACTAGATCTCCCATGAATCATGTACAACACTCACTTTATGTTTTTGCTAAGGTATAAACCTCTGCCCAATACATAATTATACATCATAGTTTTAAAATTTCAATTATATAAAAATAAAAAAAAATATCAGGCAATTTTACAATTAGGTCTTTCATTAAAGACACAGTATGACAACATAATCAGCTTTTCACTTAATGGTTTGAAAAATCATCATAGTCTAATTAGTATGCTATAGTAATGACCACGCTGCTTGCATTCTTTTTCTTTGCCTGTGCTTTCCAACCTTTTTCTTCAGTTAGTGATGTCAAAATACTGCCATATGGAGATTCCTGCATATGATAGTATTTTGCATATGCCATATCATGCATATGCCATAAATCATATGCCAGCTTTGTAGAATTACTTAACTCTTACCAGTGAATTTCAGTGAAGTTCTAAAGGTGGTTTGGGAACATTTGGATTAAAGCCAAACAGCTGCATTATTACATCTAATGTTTTATCTTAGGATCTGCTGTGTTCAGCCTATTCTGTCTGTCAGATAAGAGTACACTGGTTGGCCTTTACTCTACAAGTCCTGAAAAAAATAGAATAGACAGAAATAGATGGGGCCTTTTTCATGTGGTTAAAGTTCAGCTGGGAGAGAGTAATTAAACAGTTGAAAAGTGTTTTAATGATGATCTAAGTCCAGAAGGAAAACTTGATGTCCTTCCATTTTAGCAATGAATTTAATGATCCCTGCAGGGAGAAACTCATCTGAAACAGAAAAATTTACTCCTTAAATACCTTTGCAGACCCATGTGTGTCTCTTAGATGGACAGGAAAGAAAAAGAGAAGGACAGAACAGGGCCCTGCAGTTCACCCGGGCAGCTGTGGTGTGAAACAGCCAGAGGCACCATGGTATGGAGCCACTTCTGCACACAATGCTTTGTGAGAGGGTGGAAGGATTGCAGTCCTTAGCACCACACAATTGAGTGCATGCTCAAGTGTTAATGAAATTGATACTACATGACCTGAATGAGAAAAGTGACATTTAATTCACCTGCACCTGAGAAGATAAAATATTTAACACCTTAGAGTTGTTGACAAAGATGCTCTTAACTTGCTAAGAAGCGATGAAAATATTTGCTGTCTTTCCCCCGTCATCTTTGATTCTTTAGTGTAAGAGATCATTTAAGCATAAATTAATAAATTGTGTTTTATGAAACTCAATATTTTAGAAAGTCAAATGGTAAACTTCAACTTTGTAAAATATTAATCATCATCATAGAAGATTTTGTTTCTGATTTATGATAGCAAGACAGTGTTCAGTTGGCAAGAGGCTAATGCTGTAGAGATTAAATCAATCTTCATTATAGTTGCAAGGAAAAATGTTATAACAATAATAAATCTGAATGTCCATGAGAGATATTTACTATGTAAATATTTGCTAAATCAAGATGGAAATAAACCCAAAAAGGTGGAGGATAGCTCCAGTGAAACCTGATGTTTTATACAAATAATTACTGGCCATTACTGTGGCAATATTTTATAGTGTATTTCCTTGGCAAAAATTGGAAAGCAAAAGATTTTTCTGCAGAAACCCTGTTGAATATTCTGACAAAGGATCCATGAATATTTGGTCAGTTGGGAGAGTTTCTGAATAGATATTTTGTGAGATTCAGTTCTCTGAGCTTTCTAGGAGCTAATCACTTTGAGAGGGCAAGACAGGGCATTGTGAAGGGACTAGATTGTCCATCAGCATTTTCAAAAGTGCTAAGAGGCCTCTAGACAGATGACATTTGACTTCTTAAAATACAGTTCATGTGTTATCACGAATCTGGTGACATACATGCCCCTAGAAAGATTAACAAGGTTTGCCACATATGCTGCAATGTAAAATTACACTGTCAGAACTTAAGCAGGCTCGGAATGATGTCAATTGGAGATGTGCTCTTGAAGGAGCCTTCTTAAAATCAGTCACAGTTAATTTGATGTTCTTAACTTGTTCTTCTGATATCTGTGCTGAGAGGCATGTCAGTTATTCCACCCTGCAGCATTTTCAAGGTGATTTGGACTCTTAAAAAGATGAAGCATAAAAGAGGTGCTTAATTATAGGTAAGTGTGTGAACAAAGTGTGATATAAAGTAATTGAGTTAATAAAAGGATGGTGACTAATACAATAATAATAGCAATATGAGTTTGTGATCCATATCCATTAGACTTCAGATATGGTTGATAAAGATCCTAAATTAGTTTTCTAATTAATTGTTTGGAAACAAAATATTTTCATTTCACTTTCCCTACTACTTTTGCTTGATTGCCATACTTTCATTTCCATGTTTCCACTTTTCTGCTCCAATTAGTCTTTGCAATAATTGCTTCTGCTTCTTTTCATTTTGCCTCTCTTCTGTAATTCCACATTGCAGCTGGTCTTCAGCACCACACACAGTGTAGCCACTTACATAACAAATGCCACCAAACCCTAATGCTGTCAGACATTAGACAGTGTTCTTAACTGGATATCAGCTTCTCAATCTATTCTCACACCATCTGCTTGTTGAATATTTTTCATAGTTCATGTTTTTAGTTCTTTTCAGTTATCCTTTAAACTGAGACATTCTGCAAAAGTGGCTTTATTCTCTTGCTGTGGTATTATGAAAAAGGGGTTTTTTTCCCCTACCTGTTAGTTTAATTTCTTAAGTAGTTCACAACACTGCTGCTGTAGTTGTCAGTCTAGCAAACCAGGCTGTATCCGCTGTGTCATTTCAGAAGACAAAATTCATTTGTTTTACATGGAGGGGCCAGACATTTTTTGCATCTAAAAATTTACTATGTTTGCATCGTATCTATTCTGCAGATTTTAACAAAACTTACCCTACCTCTAGGTGATGTGGAGGTATCACTAGGTTTCCTTAACTTACGCTGTTCCTTGTCTTGTTATTGGTAATTCTGAGATGCAAAAATTACTTCCTAGTTTCTCTATCCCTTTAAAACCATTTAATCTCTGTAACAAATCCCCCTACATTGTCCCTTCACCACATTCTCTCAGTATCCACAGAAGTTTTGAAGAGGAACCCCACGGTGACAAACAGCCCCTGTACTGATGGTTTTTTTCCCACAGATTGCATCCATACATGGTTCGAAATGACCTGGAGGTGTCACACAGCCACTGCAACCCTCATGTGGTTTTGTCAAATTACAGGGTCTCTATTGGTATTGGGGTGGTGTTGAGAAGTTGCCAATTGGTTTTCCATAAATCAATAACCACAGAATCATTAAGGTTGGATCATTGAGTCCAGCCATTAATTTTTCTGAGTTGAAGAATAATATCTTGTTGCTTATTAGCAGTACTTTGTATTATTTTCATTTATTTCTATATTTGTGATAACTAACCTTTCAAAAAGGATAAATACCTCCAGGTGCTGGAAAAACCCCAATTAATCCTATCATCTGTCAGCTATGAAAATTGTGGCATAGTTAGATATAAGTGTACATGACTACAAGCCTGACGGGGCTTCAGTTGTTTGGGGTTGTCTACATTTCTCTATAATGCTATACTAAAAGTAATTTTTCATTCTCACCTCAGCTTCTCTGTTCTCCCTTAAACACACTCATCTCTTAGCTTGGATAGCACATCAATGAAACTGGTTATCCCTGCTTGATGTGGAAATACTCAGTGCTCTGTAGGTTGGATGGAATTGCCCAAAATTAAAGTAGTTCTGCCTGGTCTTGGTTGAGTAATTACTTTGTGATCTAATGTTTTCTCCCAACAGAGTGATATAGCCTCAAGTTTCCTATGCAAGTTCCTGCAGTCAGCATTCATTTTGCACAGATGTTTCCTTGTAACAGATCATAAACTTTTTAAATTTCTATGAATTGTCTTGTTAGTGAGCTTGTGAGCACAGAAACCTTTATATGCCATACCAGAGATAGTTCACAAAGATGGTTTCCTATTCTGAATTATCATTATCGTGAGCATCTTCATTTTCTCCATGATATCCTTAGAATGTAAATGTCTATAAACATTTTCAGCCATTGGAATACTTTTCCTCTATACAAAGAAGCAAACTAAAAGAACACAAACATTTTTAGGGATAATAACTTGGCTTTTTAAAAATTTACTGCATGCCCGATAGTTTCCTATCCAAGAGTGAAATTCAATCAATATTTCTTCATTTTAAGAAAATTATTTTTTTATAGATTTACAGAACTGAGGCTTCAAATTTTATTTGATGAAAATATTTGGTCCCTTCCTGTTGTGCAACAAGAAGCCTTTAAGGAGTCCAGGGCCAGGAATTCGTTCCCCAATGCTCTTGGCTGTGCCTCTGCCATAGGAGGGACATAGAGGGAGAAAGGGCCACAGCTCATCTCCTGCTGTGGCTCAGACAAGCTACGCAGTTCTTGCACTGTGGTTTAGAATAAAGTTGAGGACTCCAGAACAAATATACCAAAGTTTTCGATGCAATCTCACTTTCCCAGGAAAAGACTTTAATATCTTACAGTAACAAACATCATTAATCTCCTGATTGCATAAACTTTGTGTGAACTGTGGGTCCAAGTTACTTAAAAAAAGATGATGCTGTGAGGATGAGGCCATGAGGAGCCTCCTTAGCTGGATGTGCAGTCAGAAGTCATTGAACAGGTTAATTGCCTATACTTATCTTTTAAAGCAAAGATATAATGTTTAGGCAAAACACTTTTATACCATGTAATTTTTGACAAAGGTGATAGAGCCTTTAGTTTTCAAATGTACTCAGGTCATGAGACTTTATGGCCTAACAAAATTGAAATGTCACATCTAGTAATTGCCTTATTTTTATCTCTGAGAACTGTAAACATTTGAAACCTATGTAAATTATAAAATATTATAAAACCAAGATCTTTAACTTTTTCTTACATCTAGAGATACTCCAAACTCTAAAAATTCATTCCTCATTTAAAAATAAAAATAGGGTTGGTATCAATTGCCATTTCACTTGTTATTCCTGATATCTTGCTAAATTTGATTAAAGATTGAAGGCTGCTATTATTGCATTGTTCTTTTCTTGAAAGGCATACTCCTGACCTAAACTGAGTTCTGTTATGAAGTAATTCGTATGGCAGGCATCAAATTTTACTCTTGAAAAGTGATTTGAAGCAAAGGTGATTAAGTGCTCCTCCCTGGTTGTCATGGTTTAACCCCAGCTGGCCACTCAGCCCGCACTCACTTCCCACTGATGGGATGAGTGAGAGAATTGGAGGGTAAAAGTGAGGAAACTCATTTGTTGAGATAAAGACAGTTTAACAAGTAAAGCAAAAGTCACACAAGCAAAGCAAACCAAGGAATTCATTCCCCACTTCCCAAGGACAGGCAGGTGCTCAGCATCCCCAGGACAGCAGGGCTCCACCCCACAGAACAGTGACATGGGAAAACAAGCACCATCACTCCAATGCCCCCATTCCTCCCTCTCCTCTAGCTTTATTGCTGAGCATGAGGCTATGAGGCCATATGGTCTGGAATATCCCTCAGGTCAGTTGGGATCAGCTGTCCTGACTGTGCTCCCTCCCAGCTTTTCCTTCATCCAGCCTCCTCACTGGTGGGGTGAGGAATAGAAAAGGCCTTGGCTCTGTGTAAGCCCTGCTTAGCAGAGGAGCAGAGCACCTCTGAACTATCAACACAGCTTCCATGGAAAATCCAAACCACAGCCCCACACCAGCTGCTGTGAAGCCAAAACCAGCACTCCTTTGAAAAACAGTGGATGTAGTACTGGAGTTTCGTAAGACATAAATGAGCTGAAATGTTGACCAGTCATTATTTTCTCAATGTAATTCTCTGTTGCTAATATGCTTAAGGAACTAAAATGTGGGATAATATACTTTATTATGTTTTCTAACATCAATTACTTTCTAACTTGCAGGGTCGTTTTCCCATAAGTCACTTAATATTGCTATGCTAATTCATCTGCCAAGTCAAGGGTTAAATACCAGTGTACTTCAAATGAAATTAGATAAATTAACTTAGCAACTAAATGGTTGTATGCTGGAAAGAGCAAGCTGACATATCCGTCTCTTTTTTTAGTCAAGAACATTAGAAAGTTGGGTGTTTCAAGAAAGCTGTTGGATATAAAAGGATGAGCCTCAATTACTTGCAACCTACATTTTCTTCAAAGATTAATTTGCATAGAGACAATGTAAATTCACAGTTTATCCTCCAGTTTCGATCTGGTGACAGGTACCAGAAGCATCATGTCCGCAGTAGTTCTGATCTTTTAAGTGCCAGTATTTGGCAATGCTGTTTATATCAAGTGCATATGCATTACAGTATCCTGAAGGCTTTCAACTTATTTTAACTTTTCTATTTTTTTTTTTTTTTTTTTTTTTTTGCATAACTAGTTTTCCTTGAATTATTATAGAACAAACAGTTAGTGGCAAGTAAATTATTCAGAAGAAATTAAGTAGTAGCAGAGAATTCAATAAGACCTTTTGGCTTTCTTTGTTGTAAATCTGCAAAAGTAACACAACTGTAGGATTAGAAATTAAATTTGAATAATAATGCATTACTTACTCTTCTGCTGTCTGATGAAACTTTTTCTTTGTATCTCTTCCTAAGCCTTTCTCACAGCCAATAAATTCATTCCAAAAAGTAGAGATTTCTTAATTTTTAAAAACCAAAAAGAGAGAGAAAAATTACATAAAATATTTAAATCAAAAAGGTGTAAGTCAGGAACTGATTTTGGTTTACAATTTTATTTTTCATTGAATATATTGTTCTTTCTGTCAGTGCATTGTAGTGTAAATCAATCTCCATACTACTTCTCTGCCTAGAAAGTATATTAATTACTGTTTACTTAAGCAGACAGTTGCTTTGTGCTGCTCATCCACAGAATTCAGCTCCTAACAACGCTGGATTTTCTAAAATAAAGATGTGTCTGTGTGGGGACATGTGCATACACATTAGGAAATGTACGCATGTCCCCAAACATATTTTTGGCTTTTTCCTTTAGAAGTGTAGCTAAAAAAGTAAAACCCAAGAGACTGCCCAAGACCCTAAAAGAGACAGCCCCAGACCTTAGTATGTGTCTTGGGGCTTTGAGTCATCTCCTTGCTGCTGCCTGTTTCCCAGGCCTGCCTGGTGCTCACAGGTCTTTCACTGCTTCCTTACTAGAACTCCCTAACGAACTGTGGTTGGGATATTTTCCTTTTCTGCTTTAATAAATAAAGGAGATCATGTGTACTCTTGTTTATTACTATTATTATTTTTATTATTGTTATTCTTACTATGAAAGGGTAAGAACATCATTCAGAAAGAATCAGAATATTAAATGAAAAGGTGAAGATTATTTTCCAGTTCTTCCCTGTCGCTCCCACCTTTCCATTTAAAACTAAAACAAACGTCTTCCAGATGTTGTAAATTATTTACTTTTACCAAATCCAGATTTTTCAGCAATACCAGTCCCTTTGCTCTTCTACCACCCCATTCTGGATACAGCATTAACCTTCAAAAAGTTGATGATCAACTCTTGACCCCTGTGATTCTCCCCACAGTCTTCCCCCAGACTTGAAACAGGTCAAACAGGTCAGGCTTTGCCTCATTCTTGAAGAATACTTCAAGAAACTCATTTTGGGCTGCAGAAGTCGCAACAAAGGTCAGACTCTAGTAATGGAGGGCAGCTTTGCAGTCTCTGTGTTGGGTATGCCTGCCTACATGGGATTTTTGAAGGCAATGAAGTGTCCCCATTCTGGTGTCCAGTGTGTTGCAACCTGAGCAGTATTTGTCGAGTTGATGCTGCTGTAAAACACCAACTACATCTGTTAAGATAAAGCAGACAATCAGTGTGTGCTGCCCTGTGTCCCAGAGCCCTCTCACATGGCCTCTTAGGAGCTCAGCAAGAATGAAACTGCTGTCAAAAGATTTTTGCTGCAGGTATGGCAAGTGGGAATCAGAGTTATGAATGTGTAAGTGAAGAGTATTTGACTTTCATGAAATATAAAAGTGGTCCGAGTTGATAAGGTACTTTTTAATGGCTGGAGTGTTAACTCTGTTACAGTTAGATCTTAGTCCTGGGCTGATAAAGCAAGGGGAGTTACCAATAACCTGTATGCAATTAGTCCACAATTGCCTTTGCAAGAGTGACCAGAGGATTTTTCACTACACAAGTCTAACTTCCCTGGTTCTAAGGCAAGTGGATCTCACAGCTTTTGAGTTAAAATGCAAGAGCTCTAAGTAAATAGCTCCTTACCCTATTATCAGTCTAGGAAGAACAGTAGCTCTCTTTGTAGCAGCAAGCAGTTGAAGAAAAAATTCCAAACCCACAAAATTATATGGAATGTGTCATTCTCCTGAATGCTCTTTCACAGTGTGATCAAGAGGCTTTCGTTTAGTGAATACATTTGCTCACTCAGTTTTGGAGAGTCGCCCTTCATTTATTCTTTCCCTTTGGAAGTACTTTCGAGTGCAAATTACTGCTATCAGAAGCCTTGAACTGAGAGGCTATTATTCTCCATGCTCAGATTAAATTAATTTTGAACAGTTTAATGCAGCATGTCCGAGCTGCAAGTCCAAGTGGTGTCAAATCTATTTCTCTGCTTTTTTAAGCTGCACCTTCAAGGACAGTATGATTCATGGTAAATGTGTTCTTCTAATGTCTTTTGCTAGGCATTATTATTTTCTTTCATTTGCAAGTCATGAGGATAAAATGTTAACTATTTTCCTCCTAAAATTGTATAAAGAATGCACAACTTTATACCAGCCTTGTTATTCCCAAGATTATTATATTTGCTTCCTGTGCATGAAATAAAGGAAAAATATAAAAACAGTCACAATGAAGTCAAGAATTTCTTTTTTTTAAGTGTCTAAAGGAGAAAAAGGAGACACTATAGGATCCTGCAACATCATCATTGCATTAGCAATGAATTATCTTTATCAAGGTCTCCATAATAAAATTAAGGAGTTTTTAACGATTGGCTACATAACTCTATTTTTGTTTTTGCCAAGGTGCAAAACAAAGCATGACATAAATCTGCTTTACTTTTCAAGCTGAAGCATTCAGCTCTCTCTCCACTGCTTCCGATTGCTAAGGTGTCATTGAAAGGTGGTAATGGAGGTTTCCGACAGGTTTCTGAACTCTAAATAGCCAAAGGTGGCAGTCAGGTTTGCACTGTGTGGAAGTAGTGAATTTGCGATGTTGAGAGATCCAGTGAGCTTTCTGTGAAAAGGAGCCTGATGGCCAAATACATTTACAAATCCAGATTTTCAAACCCATTCTCTAGCTCAGCAGTTGCCCTTTCTGTTTCTCATTTTGCACTCTTGGATATTATTGTATTCTGATATATAGGTAGTTTCAGTACTGCCTGATGTATTGAATATCATATTGACGTATGGTGTCTCTATTTTAACTTCATCTTGTATGTCAAGTAATTGTTGTTACTTTCATGATCATATGTATCTTTGAAATTGGTATAACACCGCTATAAAGTATATTTGCATATTCATAAATAGCTATTTGGCTCTTATGTAGCCTCTCTACAAAATGGGGTATATACACAGTTAAATTATACATATAAGGGCAGTGTATCCATCTGACAGCTAAAGTCACCTGTATTAAAAAGAACAAGTCCTAGAGATATCTCCTTTTGCAACTGAAAAAAATATGTAAAAAATATGTAATTCTGCCTGAAATATGTAAAATATGTAAAATATGTAAAAATATGTAATTCTGCCTGAAAAAAATAAAGCAACTTTTTGAAGAGTGCCAAGGATGGATTTTTTTCAGAAAAATCCTGCTGAATTTTTATGGGCTGGAAGGTAATAACTTTCATGCTGATCAATTGAATACTGAAATGCAGCAGAAAAAAATCTGTTCTGCAAATTATACAGCATAAATTGCCAAGATTTTGTCCTTTATTAGCTGCTTAAGAAATAGTTATTTACCTCTTCTGTACAATTAAATATATTTATTTTAATGGATTACATTGCCAATGATACAGCTCTCCTGGGATGCATCTTATTCTCACAAGCTGGTGATTGTATGGCTGTTATTTTTCAGACATTTATTGAGTGTCTTCAATAGCTTAGCCTATCAAAAACCTCTATCGAGAGATTTTTCTATTGTTTTAATGAAGTTTCACTTCAATAAGCTGGGTTTTATCTATGAAATAGTTGGATTACATAGTCCTCTGTATATTTTCACATAGAGCTTGGATAGTTGCAGTTGTATCCTTCAGGGGCAAAGATAAACCATGTAATAGGTAAGCATGCCCATCATCATCATTCAGTTATTTTAGCCACCACATATTTTGTGAATATATTAGGATGAATAATATTTCCAAAATACCACAATCATTCATGACATCAGAACACCTATGACATCACTTCTTTGTTTTTCTTTCACCTCTATTGCTATGGTGTTTCGTTTATCTTAGACTGTTTTTGAACCAAGAGCACATCAGACAATCTACTTCTTCTATTTGCAGCTTCAGATGCAAAGTTGAGTTCCTAGATAATTTGGCAGTATCATGGGATATTAATTGCTCAGACAAGGGAAGCTCTAAGGGCACCTTTTGCATTGCAAGTGCAGAGAGGAGTGATGGGCATCATACCAGAATTAGGGATTTGCTGGTTGTGATATAACATTGTCATGAGAGATGTGTTGCTGTCAGGAAGGTTAAGGCAAGGCACAGCAGAGACAATACCAGGCCTGTGAGACAAAGACAGAATAAGACCAAAGCACCAATATTCTGGTAGGATCCCTAATATTCATAATTTTAAAGAACAACAGAAAAATAAAATGAGGCCACAACATGAAAAATTACACCAGTGCTTATCATAGAGAGAAATGTCAGAGAAGCAGCAGAAATTGTGACATTGATGAAGCAAAATAAGATAATAGAAAATGAGCTGAGATTCATCCTTATTGGAGTTACTGTGAGTGAAATAAAGTATGACAGAAGAGTTATTGGCTGAGATGCTTCTAAAGTATTTTGAAGTACAGTTACAGTACACTTACAGTTCTCAGCCAACTGACTTTTCCAACACCTAAGAGTTAGCAAAAAGTGAAGATAAAATGAACAGATAAATTTTTATAGGAATACTGACTCAGTAAGACTACTGCAATGGGAAATTCTTTGTTGGCTTCATCTATAAAATTACTTTAATCTTTGAAATACTTTTATGTATTTTGTGGGAAATGCCTTGGCTCATCTGAGCATGCCAACTGAGACACCTTTAGATACATCTTAGTGATGTGCAATGCCAAAATCTTCAGTCCCGGGGACTTGATATAGAAAATTTTATTAAAGAGGCTGGGGACTGATTTGCAATTGAGTAATTCTGTCCCACTAATGTTGTCATTAATTCAAACAGAGAAGACTACAGAGCAGGTCCTGTGTATCAAAACGCATCTAATCAATGTTTTCTGTGCACTACTGTTCTTTACTACCAGATAGTCTTGTTTTTCCCTTCCTATGTTCAATGTTATTGTTAATCCTTACCCTCCAGATATAGATATTCCCTTTTAATAGCATCCAGAAACCCAGCATTTGTCAGAAAATCCCAGCAGAGTGGTACTTCTGATCTGTCCAGGATGAGAGGATTTTGTATTCTGGCTAACTCCTGTCTGCCACTTTTTTTTTTTTGTAGATTTTCAAAATACAGGAGAAATTAAGCCAAGTGTCTATCTCTGTCTTTACTCCTCTTGTGCTGCAAAAGAATTTCCAGTATCTTAAAAAATAAATCATTTTATGAAGATTAGATGCTATTTTGATAGCTAATTCTAAGTCCAGAATGGTATCTTTATAAAGTCTGTAAATTATAATTGATGAATGAGATTTCCTTTTCTCATACTGAGTCCAGGATATTCTGGAACCTCTTCGCAAATTTTTGAGAAAATAGCATATCTTAACTATGTATATTATAAGCACATTTTTTCTTCCCTTTGAAAAATATGACTGGACCAAACCATTAAAGTGTGAAAGACATCAACAAAGAGTTTCTCTTTCGCTTCACAGAGGGTTTGATCTGATTTCTGTTCACAGTCCCTTAATGTAGACTGAAGTCCCTGGATTTTTGTCTTGAGACAAAACTTCCTTTAAATTTTCCTTTAAAAACAGAAGGCACTCAGACTCAATTTTCCCCCAAAGTCTTGTATTCTTGTATATTTGTATGCTATGTATATACTAAATATATATCTTGTATACTTGTGTTCTAAATCTGACTTTTTTATTGTCTTGCCTTTGTAAAATTTAAGATTCCTATGAATGATCGACACATGGAGTGATATGAGCATCATACAACTTTTATTTATCATAGTGCTACCCCAGATAGTAGATTACTCTGCAACAGATAACGATAAAGATTTTTTATTAATTATGCTGCTCTCAGCTCACATCTGCACAAGAGGAGTCTTTTTGAAAGAATTTAAGCATATCCTTTCCAAGATGTATAGTCACCTCTTAAAATATATGTAGATTCACTAATGGTACACAGTCATTTATGTTACATAGTTTGGATTTATGATTGCACAAAGGATTAGGTAAGTCACAGTAGTTCTGATGTGAGAGAATGCTGTGAGAGAAACTCTTAATGAGAAGTAGTTTGGAAAGGCACCAAAAAGTGATCTTTTTGGGTTTTTTTTATTTCTGTTGTGCTTGATAAAAAGGAGATGAGATCATCTGGCACATGAATCTATGCAGAGATATTATTATACAGGTAGAGAAGGACTTTTTATTATTTTCAAGAGTGGGGAAAGAGGAAAAGTTAAATTAATCTGAATGAAGAAACTGATTATGGACACATGCACAGAAAAAATAGCAAGACTTAGAACCATATACAGGTTGTTAGCATCCTCCTAACCTTGTTGCAGGTACCTTAACCTGGTGTGTTGGTTTTGCACAGCCGTGTTTTTGGTAGCAGGGGAGTCCACAGAGGTGGCTCCTGTGAGAAGCTGCTGGAAGCTTCCACCATGTCCAGTAGAGCCAATCCCTGATGGCATTGAAGATGGACGTGCTGCTGGCCAAAACTGGGCCAATAAGAGAGGTTGCTAATACCTCTGTGATGGCAGATTTAAGAAGGAAATAAAAACAAAGTCACAGGTTTTGCTCCTAGTCAGAGAAGAGGAAGAGATGAGAACACGTGAGGAAAACAGAACAATGGCACCAAGGTCAGAGCACAGGAGGGGCAGGAGGTGCTCCAGGCACCAGAGCTGAGATTCCTCTGCAGGACATAGTGAGGAGCGTGGGGAAGCAGCTGTGCCCCTGCAGCCCATGGGGATCAACTGGGAATGCAGAGATCCACCCACAGCCCATGGGATCCATGGGGGATGCAGAGATCCACCCACAGCCCATGAGGATCAACTGGGAATGCAGAGATCCACCCCCAGCCCATGGGATCCATGGGGAATGCAGATCCACCCACAGCCCATGGGGAAGGTGCCTGTGCTGGAGCAGGGGGATGCCTGGAGGATGCTGTGATCCAGGGGGAGACCCAGTGGAGAGAAAGGGCCCTTGCTCCCAGGCAGGACTGCACCCTGTGGAAAGAGTGACTCATGTCAGCAGTTTTTGGAGGGTTGTGTGCACATGGGAGGGTCTTACCTTGCAGCAGGTGTGGTTGGGCTGCTGTTCATGAGATTTGGAGCTATGCTGGAGAAGTTCAGAGAGAACTGTCTGCTGTGGGAGGGACCCCGAGGTCTCACAGGGGAAGGACTCCTCTCTTAGGGCAGCGGAAGAAAATCTCAGGTGACAAACTGACCAAACCCCCCAGGCCCTCTCTCCCTGAAGTGTCGGTGGGAAAGAGGGAGGGGCTGGGGGGGGAGGAAAGGGGTTTTAAAGGCTTATTTTACTTCTCATTATCCTCCTCTGATTCTGTTAGTAATAAATTCACTTTGCATCTCTAAGTTGAGCCTGTTTTGCCCTTGGAGAGTATCTCAACTCATGAACCCTTTGTTAATTGTTTTCCTCTCCTCTGCCCAGCTGTGGCAGGGGAGGGTGATTGAGCAACTTTCGTGGGTGCCTGGCATTTGGCCAGTGTTAAACCATGACACCTGGTGAGGATTGGTGGATTAGGAGTTATTTTTTGGGTGTAAAGAGTAAAATAACATCCAGTGCAAACTTTTCTATTCCACAAGAAGTTTTGAAATTTACTTTTTAATTTCTATTTTATCCAGCTGGAAAACTTTTGTGCATTTAAAAGAATTTGGGCCATTTCTGATCATGACCTACCCTCATTGCTCTGAAGTTCTTCCCTTCAGTAGCTCCATCATCTCGTTTTTCTGGTGTTGCCTGAGAGCTCAAAACCAAATGTGCCCATAGCCTGTGGTGAAATCTGGCTATGCCAGAAACCAGGCACTGGGATAAATAATGGGCTGGAGAAGGGTTCACTTATATGAATATCAGTGCAAAAGGGCATTCAGACACCAACTGCAAGGAGTGTTTGTATTTCCATGACATTGTATAATTCTTGTGCTGTTAATATGGTGTGAGTCTGACTTATAGCAGCAATTTTCACAGGGCATTTTTTACCTCTGTGCCATTTTTAAAGGTATGATCTCTAGGAACAGCATAATGAAATCACTAATATGATCAGAAAATCTCTAACAAGATAAACAGTATTCTCATTCTTCTTCCTGTTGCTAGCAGTGTTGGAAATCATCTCCTCCTCACCAGGCTGCTCCTGTCTCACAGGGGGTGGATTTGGCAGCTGCAGAAGCCATGTGCCAAGTCTGAGAATGCATTTTTCATGTGTTAGTAAGTAGGCCTAGTGCTGTGTGAGAGCTGAGACACTCAGTTATGTAAATTGTACGTGATTTGTGAGGAATTTAGTCACTGTGGCATGCTCAAGACCACAGTTTTTCACAAATCCCTTATAAGATCAACTTACAAGGTCATGTGAGAGCACTTAATCATGGAGAGTGATTGTTTTTGTTCTTAATACTGGAGCAGAAACACACAACTAAGCCTTTATAGCCACCAATGCCCCTTTTGCAGTTTACCAAAGACTGAGGTTTTGTCCTAGCATGAACCTGAAACTGAGAGTTATTTTGTGGCTCTGGCACAAATACCAAGAAGGCCAAAACCCAAAAAAAATATGAAAAATATGAAAATTATATGAGCAGACAACAGTTATGCTGACTTAAAATGGCATCACACTGCATTAGGAACTTTAAATAATACATCCCTTCATAGAGTGGTTGAGGGAGTCTATGAATATGGTGTTTCAGGATAAGCCATGGTGAAATGAGTTTCAGAACATGCAGGAACCAAGATCTGATGATTTGGATTGTGATCTTTGAGAGAAACACCCCTAAAATCTTCACATCCTAAAGAGATGACCAAAGAAAAATCTTGACTAGGGTTTACTAGGACAGTCCTCCTGTCTCAGTTATCCAGGATGTGCTCACATCTGTGTTAGCTGTCATCCCTGAGGGCACATGACAGCTGGGAAGAGCAGATCTGAGGGGTTGAACGAAGATACCACAATGAGATTTCTGGCTGGAAGGCACGATGGAGAGTGAAGGTGGTGACCTGGTGGAGGAGAACAGGGAAGAGGCATAAATGCTTGGGGGGATAATGCAGTAGAGACAAGTGAAAAAGGACCTGAGAGAACTTCTGCTCAACTGACAGGTGTGTGCTAGGCATAGAGATGGGAGATTAATTAGTTGCAGACAACTAGTTGCAGAATTATTTACTCTTCAGGGTGTCTTTTTTTGAGCAAATCCCATCCTAGTTATCTCTCACCTCTTCCTTTGGATGTGAAAAAATTAGAATAACATCATGCAAACTTAAAAGCAGTAAAAGGCTTGCAATCACTTCCCTCCCTGCCCCCAATTAGCAATCTGATGTGCTGCAATCCTGATCTCTTACTGCCTAAGTATTAACTTTACCAAGCAGAAGCTGATTTGTTAAAGCCATTATCAGTATTGATTAAAAAGTCCTAAGAGACCTGTAATGAAACTATGTTAAATTTTTAAGTTCCAGCATCCCAGAAATTTGAAAAAAATAATAGTTATGCACTGTTACTTTTAAATACCAAGGTTGTATTATGATCTTAAATGTTGCAAGAATTATAATTACATGCATGTAAATTACATTTGGAATCAAATGTGCAGGTGATTGGTTTGTTTTTACTGTTTTCTCTCTAGAAATAACTAAAAGCCCAAATTTTATAATACTTGTTGGTTTTTTGGAGGGCGGGGAAGTGGAACAGCATTACTAAATATATAAATAAAGGCAAAAAATCAGGTCTTCTGGAAATATGAATCCCTCTCCTTTTCCCTGAAAGACATTAAAGGCTTTTCACTAAAATCTATTTCACTTTAGTCTTGTTGAAAGAGCATGGCCCAGTCTATTCTGTTCTATTTCAATTGATGACCATATTTCAGCAGTGCAGCACCGACAGAATTGTTTCATATCAAAAATTCCTAAGGGGGAAAATTCAAAGCATGAATAAATAAAGAACAGGTTGTGACATACAATCTCTCTCCATTATCTTACCAACCTCAATAGCTGCTTGCAAGTGGAATTTTAGCTTGGCTGCCCCCATTATCTTGCTGGCCTTGTTGCACTACACAAATTGTCCTGATGCTGAGTTTGGTGAGCCAAGCCAAGTTTTGTACTGGCTGGAGCTCCCCACTTCCAGTCTCTGAAATGCTGTGAGGGAAACCTGAAATAACCAAACTTTTTGTCAACTGCAGACCAGAAGTTGCCAATGGAGTGAATCATAGTTTTGCAATTTAAAGAAACAAACTTGAGCAGCTTCATCCAGTACAAGCAGAAAGTGATAGGAGAAGCCTGGCTGAAATTTAAAATTCTTCCAGTTGGAAAAAATAAGTTGCTACTTTGTTAAAATTTTCTGAGAGAGAGTAAATCCTCCTGTCAATCTTTATTCTGGACTACTTGTATTTGTTACAAAATTTTGCCTGGTTTTTAGATGATGTCAAGAGGAAGCAGGGGTGGTGGTGGTGGGAAATGGCAGGAAGGCTTCTTCCCAATTTGTAATATCCCTTCCCATTTCACACAGCTTTTTTCTACGTTGAGAGAATGAATAGGAAATGGGAGACAAATTTGAAGGCAGTCCTGTCTGAACATGACATTAAGAAAAATGTACCTAGATACTACAAGAATGAACCCAAATTGACTCTTGTCATTTTTTATCTGCTTTGAAAAGGAAAGTAAATGAGAAACTTACTTTGCTGACTATATATTTAATATCATCTTGAAAAAGGATCTGAGTCAACTTTGTCCCCCTTTCATAAACCTATTTTAGCTCCTAATTCTGCATTCAAAGATAAGAATAAAATATGCGGTTTAATAAGAAGAAAAAATACCTTCAAAGTACCAGTTATACAATAAATGCAGAATCTTAAAGCTAAAAAAGCCCCTTGTGCATAAAGATTTATTTTTGAAACATTATGAATTGTTGTTGCTCATCAAGCAGCATTGAGAGTACATTGAACACCTACAAAAGATCAAAGAGCTTCAATATTCTGTCAATTCTGCATTTTTAGCTGAACTACTACATCAAATAAATTATTCTTTGGCATTTATTTGAATATGAAGTACAGTAATCAGGGCTCTAAAGCTAATCTGATTAAGTGGTTTATTTCACAAAAGCTGTCCTATCTTTTTTTTACTGAAGATTAGCCAAAACCTCAATGTTTCTTTTTCATGAATTTAAAATTCAAGAATATTATCTAATTATTTTATTACTGACAGACTTTACACTGTCTCCTTTAAAAACACTCAATACAGAAAAACCAAACAAATGAGTTTCTTATGTTTGAAAGAAGCAGGATGATGGGACTGTTAAATTGCTGTAGAATTAGTAAAAGCCTAATCTTTTTCAGGAGCAAATACTGTAAAAAGCTGCAGGTAGAGTAATTTCCTTCCATATTATTTTGGGGGCTTATGCTGTGAGTATAAATGCTATGAAAATGCAAATGAATTGCTAGAATATTTAAAATATGCATAACAGGCAGCTATTCTTTTAGAGGGAAATTTGCTTTCCTTTCTCATCACCCATCTGGTTTGTTGTCTTGTAAATATATTTGTTTGAGATTTATATAAACACCCTTTAGATTTTGGACATCACATTCATAAAACAAAAATGTCTGCAGTTCTGAATCTTTTGAAATTCCTCTTGGAAAATAGAAATTTGCCTGTGCTCTTCCAATATTCATAACATAACACCAGCATGGCAACACATTACAAATAATTCTTCATTCTTTTGGCTTCAAGTGAAGATACATTTACTTTTATATTCCTTCCTTCTTCCCTTACCATGAGAAGTGGGAAATCCAACCCATTTACTTGGTTAAAAAATACTAATACGGTGCAGTAGTGCCACATTATATGTCATGAAATATGGTTTGGTTTTCCTGAATATCATTTACTACTTATATTTGCCAACTCTATGTAAATTAGGGCTTTTGATTATGTAATCAATCCTTTTTTTTAAGTCTATCAGTTTGTTCTGAATGTATTTTTTAGATTTTTTTTTCAGTTTTATAGCTAGAAAGGTATTTTTAAATTCATATTAGTTCTTTTAGGTTTAGCTTTCATGTGCCAGGGGCTAACATGGAAAATACTCAACAAAATCCTATGGCATGTTTTCTGCAAAACCAGCAGATGGTCGTAATGATCCCTTTGGCCAGAAAAACTTTTGAATGCATTGCCTGGCTATCCTGAATGAGGAACTGTACTTCTCTATTCAAATCTGAGCACATGTGCTCTCAGTGAAGTTGATGTCCTATGTTGTAGCAGATAATTTGATTGCATTATAGAGATTAACAGTATTTCCTGCTCTGAATCAGGTTCCAGCTTTTTTTCCAGATGAAGGTAGGAACTGATTTTCCTTTTCTGGTGTACCAGGGCTATGCTTTGACAAGGGGGAAGGATTGTCTCTCCCCTCTGGCTTTGCTTGTGTTGTGTCCTTAGGTGTTACTGAGGTATCCAGCCCAAATAGCTCTGGAGTTTGCTTCCATTTTCTTATTCAATGGTTCTGGACGCTAGTCCACCTTGAATGGCTAAAATAGCTCCTTGCAGTGGGACTCTGACAAAGTGTTACAGATACATCCATAAGTTTCACACATGTGACTTGTAATGGCAACTTATCCCTCTGCCTGCTCAGTGTTTTGTGGGAGAAGACTGGAAATGACTGTTTAGTATGACTCTCTCATGTGCATTTAGTTTGTCCTGTGCTCACTGTTGACATAACAGGGGTTAAAATTTGGAATAGGACCACTAGAGACTTGACATACGAAAAATTGAAATATTGGCATCCCATTCAGAATCTAGAAAATTAGGGAAATTAAAATATACCTAGTACAAATGAAAATAGCAAGATTAATTGGTGGGGAAAACTCATTCTACCATCTGATGATGTTCACAGGTTGGAGCTCTGCCCCGTGACACTCTGCTGAGGGCACAGGTTAGTGCCTGGCGCAGGGTCCAAGCCCAGATCTGTCTGTCTTTGCAGGCAGCACCCAACATTTCTCTTGACTCTGACACCTCCAAGTGACAACATCCTCTTTACCTCCCACCCTGTCAGCTGTAGAAAAAAAATGCCTGAGCTGAAAGCAAGTGCTTTAATTACCCACTGGGAAACAATGAGGAGAACAAGAAAGGTTTAAAGATAAGAAAAAGAGCCATTTGTATCATCTTACTAAGTCTGGCCATCACAGAGAGGTATTGGTACAAACCCTCATGTCTCTGCTGTCAAGCTTGACAGGACTGTTTTATCATCTGGAGACACTGCCCTCTGCCTTCCTCAGGGTCAATTGGTTCAGTGCCTTTCACATTTTTTGATCAAAGTTTCAGCGTGGAATTTTATCATACTTCAGTAATGTCACAGTGTGGAAAATGTACTTCAAAACTATTAATGTTCTTTCCTGTCCATGTGAGTCCTAGCAGGTTCATCTGTCTGTGTCTGCTTGGGGAGGCTCGTGCAATTTTTGGCTGTTAAGTAGCATTTAGGCAGCAGAATTGTGGCCAGTCAGTGCACACAGGAATAGCCAGCTTCACAGTGCTCATGTATTTCACAGCTGAAATTTCTTTTCCAAACATTTTTTAAATTTATAACAGTTTGTATTATTCTGTCCTTTTACATCTGTAATAATGAGTAATTTCTGACATCTGTCCTTTAAGGATGTTTACTTTTGTCCTTGACCATGGATACTTCATGCATAGTATTAGGAATAGCCTCCTAAATAATTCAGAATAGAGAAATTTGTAATAGAATGGTAGCTCAGCTACCTGGATACCTTTTCTTTCGCAGTAGACTGACAGGCACTGCACCAGAAAATAATTTGTTACAAACCTCATCTGGAAACAAGTTTATGCCCTGAAGTTCATCGTTTTTGAAACACATGTCCTTTGAAATGTTGCATTTGCTTTTTCCACTTAAAGTTGTAGAGTGGTGTATCTCTGTAAATCATCTTTGCATATTTGAGTTACAGGGGTTTTTTAACACCTCGTGCTTTTCATAGTTGCAGCCTTGACAGCCTTGAATGCTTTATTTAGTTCTCAAAGTGGTTGGGGACTTAAAGAGATAATTTCCTATAAGAGAGGGCAAGCTTTTACACTGAGTGTTTCTCTTTTGTGCCCATACCACTCAATATGAGGAAGTTTTTCTTTATATTGGCATGTTTCTGGTTGAGAAGTATGGAAGGCCTAAGACATGTCATGGTAGAAAATCCTCTAGGCATTTATGCTATTTATTTATAAAACTACCGTTTTACTTTCAAAGAATTTGCACCTTTTTTTCCCCAAAAAATCCACATGATTAAATACAGTCTTAAAAAGTCACTTTTTCAGTGGGTGAAATTATCACTTGCTCTTCCTATTTCATTGTAACTCCACATTTGCAAGAGGAATATTACCAGAAGCAAACCAAAAAAGTTGATTCAACCCAGCTGAGTTTAATGCAGGTGTACCTTAGGCTTTGCCATCTCTTCATTTCTTGCTATAGCTAAGGAGGGGGTCAGAGCACCATAGTTTTACAATGGGAGGGATAATTCTGTGCTCAACAGTCCAGAGCTTTGGTTGTCAAAATATTTCATTAATTATTTCTATTAAATAATAGAACATGTGAAAACAATAGGGATTCCATCCTGCTGGAGACCCAGCATGGCAGATTTCACTAAAGTTTAGGGAGGTTACAAGGATTTGATAAGGTAGTCATCAGTTTGCATTTGTAGCAAATTCTTACTCTTGGTATAAAATAAAAAAGAGATGTTTAAAAAAACGTG
Organism: Toxostoma redivivum; assembly: GCA_013397375.1. Taxonomy (NCBI): domain Eukaryota; kingdom Metazoa; phylum Chordata; class Aves; order Passeriformes; family Mimidae; genus Toxostoma; species Toxostoma redivivum. The sequence continues at coordinate 290,606 of VXBI01000886.1, forward strand.
TACTTAACATGAATATTTGACTGTCTAAAAGAAGTCAATTTGGTTCCAGTTTGACATGTTGCTATATTAGTATGGCCAGTTTCTTCTAGGCACCTACATTTTTTTAAAACCTGTTGAGAAGTTTTGATGTTAGTCCTAAGTCTCTTTTCTCTCTAGATTAAATATTGAGAAATAAAAAAAAATATGTAAATATAGTATACCCAAAAGCAAAAAAGTAATTTTCAACACAGATGGGTTTCAGGAGGTCTGCTGCCAACGATTTTAAAATTCTTGTTCCAGGGGGTAATTTGCTTGCAACAGAACAAAGTGTATCCAATTACCCTTATGAAATTATGAGTTTTGCTCCCAAATCAGCCATTTAATGGGGCATTTGAAATGAAGGTGCAACCAATGGCCATGTTGTTTCTCATACTCTTGAGATGATAGATTTAGTGTGTCTTGTTTCTCTGTATCCCCTAAGTGGGAGGGGAATAATTATTAAGGCTCATAACATGACCAACATTGTGGTAAAAATTAGTAATTGTTTGAGGGTTTTTTTTTTCTATATATGCTCTACAGTCATTAAATTTAACCTTTAACATGCTTTAAGGAGTGTTTCACTCTATTCCAGAATCTTCTGGTCTTGCTGAGGTCAGTGCTGTTCAGTTTGACATCAGGCCTCCCTTCAGTCAGGGAGCAATGGCAAAGCAGCAGAAGTGCTTATGTGGCTGAGCTCATTTGGAGGGTAGGCACTAGATATGCTCTGGGTCTTCACTTCCCCTGAGGAAATGAGCCATGCTTGGCTTCTCCACTGCTGTTCCATATCAAATTCAGAATATTTCCATGCAAGTAGAGGTTCTTGATAAGTTTATTCCAAGAAACTGCCCTTCATACAGTGAATGTCTGTGTCTCCACAATGCAACATCCCTACTGCGGTTTTAGTACTTTGGGCTTGGCATTGAAAATCCATGTTTACAAGTACTGTACTGGTCCTTTTATTGAAAAGTCATAAATATGAAATGTGATCATGCAATATAAGAATGAATATAAGAACGTTTTCATATTGATTTTTTTTTGTAGAAACCATAAATTGCCCAGACTACAGCTTTGTGGAGGCCTGAGAAAAGCACAGAGCTCTGGCAGCTTTGGAGGGGATGTTTGTCAAACTGCCACCAACACTGCCAGTCTCAGAGTCACAGCTGACACAGCCTTACCTGCCTGCTCTGCTCTTGGAATGAGGAACACTGCTAAGGGATACTTATGCCCTAATAGCATAAACCTCGGATTTTGAATCCTGCAGGGGCCCAGTCAAACTAATTAGGCTTTCCCTCTTTAATTTTACCTGTCTATCAGGCATTGTCATTCAGCCTCATAGGAATTCTCTGCCTGTTAATTAGCAAAACCTTGTGGAATCAGAGAGGACTCAACAACAGTAAGGAGAATGACACAGAATAAAGGAACAGAACTGGGAGAAGGAAAAAAACTAGCACAGGAGAAGGACAGAATCCAAGCACATGAGAGGCCCCAAAGTGGAAGGACAAGTGGAGGGCAGTGGTCAGTGTAATTCTGATAAAAGTTGAATGAGAGATTAGAAGGGATTTGTTTTACAGGGGTGTTTTTCCTTATTGGGCAAAAATGGGGGAAGAGATGGTGTTATACAGGTGGGCTGAATGAGCTCAAAATATTTCAAATATATTAAAGTGTGTGAATAATTTTTTATTACTCCCTGTCAAAAGTTTTCAACAATAAGTTTGCTTTGCTGTGTTGATCTTTTTGAATATTCTGCCCATTCTAAAATAATAGCAGAAAAATGAAAGAGAAAGCGACCTAAAAATATAATATGCCTAAAAGATTACCACTGCATAATGTTTCATACAGGTAGACCCCATGGATCTCACATAAATGAGAAAATATTTTTTTTTATTTTTTAAACCAATAACTATATATTCTGGAATTTTACAGGCTCCTTCCTCTCTCATTCCTCCTGGTCTGGTAAAATTTCATTTCAAAATAATCTTCTACATACTTAATTAGACTGTCTGTAACATTTTTAAAAAGCAAAATTTTAAGGCCATAAAATAAATTTGTCTTAAATATTTTAAGAGCTCAAAGTAAAACCTACTAACTTGAATTTAAAACTTTCTCCTATTCCATTATAGCCATCTCCCCAGTATTGATTTGGATTTTTACCAATGTAAAATATAAGCAATTTATGAAATAGTTTGTAAACCTATCTTCTGAGGAAAATTTGAGTTGTGTGGAAAAAAAATTCTGACTTCCTGGGAATAATCCTTTCCGTGAGTCCCTCACCTTCTCACACACAAGCAAAACTGCTGGAGCCATATTTCTGTTCAGATTCAGAGCAGCAGTGACAGTCTGTGAATCTGCCCTCATCAGAGCAAATTATTCTGCAGTCTTCATGGCAATATATGTTTGAAGAAATTTTTTGCTCCAAGAGAAAGTGGGTAGTCTCACAGAGCTCCTTGCTAATAAAATTGTTATTGCCTTGTGAACGATCAAAGATTTATTCTTCTCACTTGCAAAATAACATTGTATATTCCTACAAGTAACATGTGCAAGGCTTGTCCTTCTTCGGAGAGTGACAACTGTTTCACCTATGTCTTTTTGTTTCTTTCTTCTTCTGGCCTCAACTTAGACCATAATTTGGCTCCTAAAGATAATATTCTAAAACATGCATTTGAAAGCAGGTATTTAGAGTATGAAGTGCTAAAATGTAGAGTAAAGCAGATGGCATCCCATGATTTCCTAAGGTTTCATCTGCTGATTTGAAAAGCTCTTCATTCAGAGTTTCTCTGCATACAGAAATCTGATTCAGTACTGCAGTCAGACCATGTACCAAATTTCCATGGATGCTGCTTAAAAGATGCCATACAACTACAGAACTCCTTTGCAGCACTGGTAGTCAGGCTGTGTCTGAAACACAACTCTCAAGCATAAAACATTCAGCATTACAGTAAGAGGGAGAGCATACACTACCAAGCCTACAGACAGGAATGCTGCAACCAACTCACATGGGTAATGTGAGAAATAATTATTTAATGTTCATGAAGCAGACAGAAAATTAAAAGTGCTATAGAGTGGTTGCTATTAAAAATCTTTACAATTTGACTTCGCAATTAGATTACGTTATCACTGTATTCCCCTTTCACTCAGGATAGGAACATTTAGGGAATACTTCAAATCCATGAAGGCAGCAATGGCGTTAATTATTTGCAAATGTAATTAAGAAAAACAATACTGGTGATCTCTGATGATCATGAAGTATCTATTTACTAGAGCAAATACACTTTAGGACTGAAAATGTTGCATTTTAGAATATGATTTTATATGTCAATTATGAATGATGTTACAAGTTCTTACTCTTCAGACATGCCTGATTGCCTTACTGTGGATGGAAATGATCAGATTATGAAATGTTGGCCTTATTTAAAGCAGCACTCAAATACCCTCTGACTTTACTAGACAAAGTTTCATCCTTAGTCATTTGCCAAAAGCTGTAGAGGGAATAGCTGTCACAGAAGAGAACTCATGAGTATTCTGGTTAGAACTGTGCAGTATATTTTTAGTGTAAATCAGAGTTCTTTAAAATGTTCCAGTTATTAAACAAAGACCTGAAAGCAAATGGATTCTGAAAACCATATTAATAAAAAAGCGCACGAGATCTTTAAAAATATTCATATTTTGATGAAAAAACTTTTGAGATTTTTAAAAATATTCATATTTTGATGAAAAAACTTTTGAGATTTTTAAAAATATTCATATTTTGATGAAAAAGCTTTTGATCTTACATTTTACTTCTTTTTTTTTTTTTAAGGTGTTTAATTTCTTAGCCAAACTTGGAAGCCAGGAGTGAAAAAAAAATCTTAGTGATTTTTCTTACCATTCAATCTTTAGATCATTTATGCAATCTCTTGACCATGACTTTTTCTTATTTCAAATGGTCTCAGAGCCGTGCATTTCAGTTCACAGTTGTTCTAAGTTAATATTTTCCTTATTCTTTACTTTTTTTTTTTACTGCCACCCAGTACAAATCCAGCAAATCCAAGATAACTATGTGTCACTTGTGCTTTGTGATATGATTCAGAGATTGCGCAGTGGAACACAAATCTGTAGGATTTCTACTTATAGTGTGCTGTACAGTCCAAATAGGAGCCACAAATTTTCATTCTTCTAAGTAATTGAGCTATACAATTGATGATGCCAAGACAGATAAGTACTGTGAACACAGAGTTGTTAGCATCTCATTGTAAATGTTCAGCTGATGCCCTAAACGGTAAAATGGAAACCGCGTAAATGCAACAGCCCAGAGTAGGTGCTGGGAGGGGGAATGAGGATGAATTACTGCAGCATTTTTAGACGGTAGTATTCATTGTTATTTTTGCAGTGCTAAGAGACTTTGAAACGTTTGGAGTAACTCTATTGACATTGCACTGGGATTGCCAAGGACCAGGCACAGCTGCTTGGATGCTGTTAACACTCTAACAATGCCATTTCTCTCTCAGCATCTTCCTGCTTTGAAAAAGTTCTGTGCATATTTCGTTGGGGTGATGTTTCTTTGCATTGATCCAACTTCTAGCAGCTTCTAACAACTTATTTATCACAGGATGCCAGGCAGGATTAGGACTTGTTATTAAGACCCCAGCAGAGCCTTCAGAGCTTGCTTGTGGCTGGTAACTGCCAGGATGTGTCTTTGAGAGCATCAGTTGGAGTGGAGGAGAGGGAAGGGAAAATGCTGTTGTGGGAGCAGATAAGGTGTTTGCCTTTTATTAATCTTTTTGATATTAGCAGCAGTGGTGTGGACAGGTGTGGGAGTCATTCATCCAAACACCATCCATGTGCATGTAATTATGCTCACAGGAACTTATACTGTTATATGAATTAATTTAAACATTGTAGTAACTACTGTCTAATAATATACAGATTCCCAGGCTACTTAGAGTATTAAATTGCAGATGAGAATTCCTTGGAGAGACACAGGCTGCATATCCATTTGCTGCTCAGGGAGGGAAATGCTCTGCTCAATGTATTGTGCAGCTGTAGATAAAGTTCTATGAGCTTGCTCAAGAATTGCTGTAAAATACTTTCTAGGATGAGCAGCAAGTTAATTTAAGTCTGTCTCCATTTAAAACCTAGTCATAGGGCTATGCAATTTAATGATACTTAACATAGACTGCTAGTGGCTGCTGCCAAAGTTGATTTCTTACTTTTTCACTAAATACTGCATGTAAAAAGCAGTGATGTTCTAGTGGCAGCAGTGTAAGTGTAACTTTAGGTTAAGCAAAAACATGGACATGGGAGAAGAGCAACATTTTTGCATTCTGAGCTGAAATAGTCTTTGCAGTACTTTGTTTAAACTAGCCTTTAAGGATGTATTCAAGAGGACTAAATGAAAAGGTATTTTTCAAGAAATAATTTATGATTTTGACCTCGGAATTATGTTTCCCATGCCATGTTTGCTTGGGAACCTTTCATCCACACACCTTCAAGACCATGTGCCAATTCTTTTCTGCAAACTTTTAAAAACAGTTTAAGAATTAGCAACAAGGATGGGATCTATCAATAGCATAAGGACAAGATCTGTACAGATCTCTGAAATTGGTTGATGATTGCCTTAGAGTAGTGCAAGTATTATTTTTGATTTCTGTGAGGTATATACAGTGGCTCCTGCAATACACTGCCACCAGACAGTCTAGCACATGTGGGACACTGAATTTTTCTGGTGCTTCTTGTCAAGTTTCTTATTTGAAAAGAAGGGATTGAACATACACATATAATTAATGCATGAGAAGTCTGATAATAATAGATGAACTTTCTATGCACCTTTTGTGTATTTACCCACATACTTAGGTCGTCATAAAGAGACAAAAACTAAAGAGAAAATTATTCTTAATATTGGATGGTTTTATTATCTTAATAGTCATCTTTCAGTATTTTAGCCAAATTCTGAATGGTTACATTAGGCATGCAAATTCTATCTGGTTTCTCTTTGCAGTTAACTCTTCATTTATTGCTTGAGTGAAGCAGGATGTATGGAGGCCCTGGGAACAGGGTACCAGCAAAAAATAATAGTGTATATAAAATAGAAGTTTACACTTTCAAAATTTTTCTCTCTTCACAAGTATTGACATCCACCTGATAAACAACTCTTACTGTGCAGTTGAAAGAGTCTTAAATTCAACCCACCAAACTATTAATCTCCTCCTGAGCAACTCTAAGCAATTGTATTCACCTTTTAATAGATGCTGCATGTTTAAGTATTGCTATGTACAAGTAAGATATATGTGCCACAAAATTTTCAAATCCTCATAAAAAAGAAAAAGTGTGTGTACATCGTACTCCTGTCAGGCAATGGGATCATGTGAGCTAAGAAACATTTGTGTTAGGAATACCAGGGATAGAGGGAGATGAGGATTTCTTACACTTTGTAAATGTAATTTTTGACTGGAATTTTTTTCTTCTTTTTTTAATTGTGGAAGCTCATTAGAAGTTCACATTTATCTCATGCTATAGTCTGTCTTGCCATGATAATTCCTGATGTCTGGATGGTGTCTCAGATACTGCTGTTCAGTTGAGAATATTAAATATATTTATTCTAGCAATAAAAGTCAGCATTGCAACAGTTTTTTATCCTGGTAAAATATACATATTGATTTGGAAGAAAAAATGATGTTAAAGAACAGAAACCCTCAACAAGATGGAGAAACTATTCAAGAAGAAATACAGATGCTTTTAATTTTAAATTCTTCATCTTTTTTTTTCTTCTATGGAGGTGTGCATACAGAAGCACAGGGCAATCAAGGGGATAGGATTGTATTAATAATTTATAAATACATTATAAAACATTTTTAATATGAGTTATCTGTACCGTATGTGACATAATATTAATGAGAAGAATAGAGGAGTCTGTGGGCCACAGAAAACACAATTGCAAAGTGCTGTCCCCCGTTCAGTTGCATCTAGTAGGGAGATGGGAAAGAGCCAAGCTGGTGTTGTATATTTTATATAAATACCTAAATTGCTGCGGGCATTACCCCGGGATTGTATACTCTGTATCTAACACCAGCATTTGAACACCATAAATGTCTATGCTCTGAATGCATTATAAATAATCAGTATTTCATTATCTGATTTTTATCCCATACTAACACATGAAAAAATGGGGTTGCCTCTTTCAAGTAATCACAGTATTTTAATGTTTCAAGTAAGCACACTAGATAGCATACCTACAGACATGAAGTATTTATCTGACAGTAAAAGTATAGGAATTATGGAATAACATAGTCATTATTAGAAAATACTGTATTCAAGAGCATTTTGGCTCAAGGATTGTATTGTTATTGAGTAAACCAATTTCTTCATCTGCTAGGTCTGAAATTCTTAACTCTTAAATGTTAGACAGGACATTTTTTACAAGTAATAAAAAGAGGTAAAAAATTGAATTTAATTAGAAACACCCCCCAAAATTTGATTACATGCTGCTTACTTCCTTAGTAATCCCTTAAGAGATAGACAAAGAGAAATTGAAAATGAAACTTGCTTTGTTCAGTCTTCCAAAACATTTGGATAAGGTTTAAAGTCTGCTGTTTCACAACTGCCTTAAAGGAAAAGAAACAGTTTTCAGATATCATGAAAGAAAGGTAATCTGGAGAATACCTCTGGAGTATTCTGGAAATACACAGAAACATTGAAATGAAAAAAAAAAACCCAAAAAAAACCCCAAACAACAAAAATAGCAAAACCAACTACAAACAAACAAAAAAACCCAAGTATTTTCAGAAGGTTTTAGCTTTGATGTAAGACAATATTTGGGGAGATTTTAGCACAACACAGTAAGACCTGTAACAATATTAGGTTTTTAACTTCAGATGTGTTCTGTTTTTTCCAGTTTTTGGTGTGGAGGGGTGTCATATAGATATTTTGATTCAAACAGAACCTTTCCTTCTAGATGACCAACTTTTTTTTCCCTGTGTCTGCTTCCTTTTGGAGATACAGGGCTGGGATGAAATGCTCCTGTCAGAAAGAAATATCTACAGACTTGAGAAAATCTTGCAGCCAATAGTTAATTTGCTTCTGTTAGTGTTAGCTGCCCTGAAATATTTGATAAAGGATTTATATGATCAAATTGGCATCCTCCATGCCTCTTTTGCCGACTGATTCTCTTCATCCAATGTTTATTGTTCGTAATTAGCTGTTCGTTGATGTTAATTAGACACATATTTTCTTGCTCTATGTGATCTATGTGTGCATGCAAATTTGTTTCAGTTTCCCAAAACTGGAAATAGATGAGTAAGCATTTGCTATCATTGTGAATTTACGGGGTAAACCACAGCTATAAATTGAAATAAGTTGGAACATATACTTCAGTGCTTTCAAACTTTACACATAGCTTTTGTTTATTCTGGATATGTATGTACTTAAAGCTGGGCTTCCCTTAATTAATTGGGTTATGGAACCAGAGTAAGAAATAGATTACATGTAGAGACAATTACAGGAAGTCAGTAAAGGAATGTGAGAGGGAAGGAGGCAGGTTAGGTCAGTGTGAGATCAATGACCCCCTGAGTGGCACCTGCACAGTGTCCATCCCTCCTGAACAGACTGCAGGGCTGGAATCCTCCCCACTGCAGCCCCCCCGAGCCCTGCAGGAGGGTTAAGATGTGTGGATCAGTGGCACATTGTAGACGAGAAATGGAGCGAGGCTGCCTGGCTTTGATGAGAACATTAGGCTGGAGTGATAGATTGAGCTGATATTACTGAGGTAGGGTAGGCTTTATATCATAAAAGAATGGGTAGACAAGGAGATAAAACAATACTATGCTTTGTGTCAACAAGAAATGTGAAATGTGTGAAGAAATGTGGGGAATTATAAAAAAGAATGAATGAGTTTCCTCTCCAGCACAGTGGTCTTGTATAAAATCTGTTGTTTACTGCTTGTTTCAAGACTTAGAATATATTTTCTTATGCTTTTCATCTATGCTTTATTTGGGCATATGGAGACTGATTGAAACCTCAGTTCTTCAAACACTTAGTTCTTTGTATCATGATAATGATGCCTGCAGTGGGAATACCAGCAATATTATAAGCAATAGGTTTGAGGAATAAGAGATTCCCAGATTTCCCTGCACTTTCATTTAAAAAGTTCATGCATCTTTAATAGTGAGGATCACATTGCAATTAAATACCTTACCAGTACCCGAATGACTGTGCCGAGAAGCAGTGCTCTGTCTGCAGTCTGCACAGAATTTTATTTTATGATTGATAAGATGCATCAAGTTACAGCTGTCCCTGGCTGCTCATCTCAGATTATACCTGGCAGCATTCTCAAGAGATCTGTCAGTTCATTCCTTCAGCCCAAGATCAATTAAGCCAAAATTGTCCCTGAATAATATTTGCTTAACTTTAAGCTCTACTTAAAAGAAAGAAAGAAACAAACAAACCCACAAAATAATAAAAAATCACTTCTATAAACTCAATTATATATATATGTAAATGTTTATTTAGGGGACAAAGAGAGAGAGGTTACATAGTTGGTTTTTTTAATAACAAACAAACCTGAAATTTATCCTTTACTCTTTCCTCTCTCTTATTTTACCAGCTATTTTGGAAGTCAAGTTCCCAAGTTTTGTATGTATATCCATCCTCCTGTGATGTTATGTTATGTCATCATCCACATCAATATTATGTGGAGGATATCAGAATAGTAAAATATGCAGAACTTAGCTAAGTCAGATTTTATCACTGTCTCGGTTTAAGAGACA
>VXBI01000894.1:3116-34423 GCA_013397375.1 Toxostoma redivivum
CGTCCTTCGATGAAATATTGCAGCGCAGGAATTTACAGCCTTCTTCAGCTCGGGAGTTTTTTCTGCGGAGTTTTCTGGCAGGAGCCAGTCCCTGCAATACAAATCGGTTCCAGCGATAAAAAGCTCCGAGCGCTACCACTCAGACACAATCGCTTCCCACAGAGATCTTCCAAATATCTCCGGGAATTTATTTATAACCCCGCTCAGGGACGGATAGCTAGAATGCTTTCCCGAGGGGATGCTTTTGGACTGGCTAGGATTCAGACCCGAAGGATTGGGTATCAAAAGAAACAGCGGGGTTGAGCCGGAGCAGAGCTCGGACCCGGCGAGTGATGCTCCCACATCCCACAAATTCGCCCTTAAAGGCAGCTCGAATTGTAAATCCAGATGTAAATCCGTTCCTGAGACATCCAGGCTTTCCTGGACGAGTTTTCTTCCCTGGGGGCCTGGGGATGCTCCCAAAGCAACCAGAACCCTTGGGAAGGGATATCCCTCACCCAGCAACTTGGCGTAGCAGTGACATCCAAACAAAATTCAAAGCCACTTCCAGCTTCCCCAGCACCAAATCCCGTCAGGATAGAGATAAAATTGTGGTGGGGAAGCCTTTCGATCCGCTGCTGAACTTTTTGGCATCGGGAGCCACCTCCAGCCCCGACAACTCCCGATGCCAAAAGTCCGGCTGGGCCAAGCCGGGCCGGGGGTCCCAACCAAACGAGGAGGGAATTCCACGGGATTCAGCCTTATTTCTAGTCTTATGGAACCCTTTTTGTTGTTTTTGTTGGGGTTTTGGGTTTTTTTCCCCCCAAGTTTAAATCAAAACCCTTTCAAAACCCCATCAACGTGCCGGTGCTGGAGGAAGGGGGAATTTTAGCGTTGGGCGGGCGAGGGTCACCAGCCCCATTTTGGGGCGTCCCACAAAATCCGCCTGCACGGAGAGGTGGGAGAAATGAAAACGGAATACCCCACACAAAGAAAGAACAGGTTATATTCTTCCTCGGCTGCCAAAAGCCGCAGGCACTGTCCATTGTCGGGATAAATAACGGGCAAGGTGGCGGCGTGGATTGCTCCTAAATAACGCGGGGAGATGAGGGAAACAAACGCAGAGGGTTTGGGGCAGGATCCGATCTCCGTTTTCCAGGGGACAGAACCCTGGGGGTGAGGACAGCGCGATCTCCAAGGGGAAAACCCCGAGGGGAGGCGGGGGAACTCGGGGTGCAGATCCAGGGGGGCTCTTTGGAAGGAGAAAGGATTTTGTCCAACACGATCTGATCACCCAGGCCGGGGGGAGAGGAGGTGCCAGCACCTGGGCACTGCCCTGGGCAGGTGTCGGGGTCCCCAGCAGCCCTTGTGCCTTGTCACCTGCCGAGCGGGCAGGACACGGCGGTGCCCGTGGGGAGGAGCAGAGGGGGATGCTGAGGACACCCTGGAGGTGCCGCCCTGCCCGGGGGAGCAAGAAGGACCCTGGTGCCACAGAACCCTCCTGTCCCTGCCCACGGTGCCCGGGGACAGAGCATTGCAAAAGCAGATTTTACTGCAGGGCAGCTCGGAGAAAGGAAAACCGCACAGGAGCGGGGCTGGGCTGCGCACCGGCCTGGTAGCCTGAGTTTTTTTAACTTTATTTATACAGTAAATCCCGCACAGAAACTCCGTGTTCCCCCTTTTCCCAATCCAAAGCCGGGGTTCGGGACCCGCGCTCACAAACACCGCCAGAAATTCCCGCTGAAAACAACCGCAGTTGTGCTCTCGCTGATTCTTTCTTTGCAAAGACCTGGGGATGGTTTTCCTTGGAAGCTTTCCCGACAAAAACTGTTTTCCACCGCTAGAATTCCCGAGAAATGATGTGCATCAGCGGGTTCTGGGTGGTGCAGGTTCGTGGACACTTCTACTTTGCAGCTGCCAGAGCAGAGAGTTAAAATACACCAAAAATTGGTTTATCATCTTTCCCACCTCCTGATAACAGAGCAACTCCTCGTAAATCGATCCGTTTTGCACAACCAGCCCTCACTTAAATAATAAAAGCGATCTGGAGGGGCTTTAAAAAATGTTCTGCAGGGGAAATAGGCTCGGCTGGCATTCCTGGAAAAGATGCGCTGTGGGTACGTGAAATGCCCGAGCCAAGGTGGGAAAACTTTCCCCAGCATGGGTTGTTGTGCCCCGAAGTTAAACAATTTCTGCAGCAAAGGGATTGATTTTTATTTCGGGGAAAATCATCCTGGGAGCGGGAAGGGAACGGCTGCATCCATGCCTTCATCTTCCCATTGTGAATATTTTGGGGGTTTTGGGGTAGATGTGCGTGTGAGGAAGCCAGAGAGGAATTGGGAGGAATTCTGTAAAAACACCACCAAGCCCCAAAAACCAGAAAGAACGATCCGCCGAAAACAGCAGCAAAACGCCCCCACTTAAAATAAAGAAAAACCGCACAAAAACTGAGCCCCAAAACTGGCCCAGAACTCACTAAAAATTCGAATAATGAACCCAGAAATGGTTTTGCTTTTCCCGTTCTCAGAACCGCTCGGAAAATTGCAAAACTCCCCGCGCGTTTTGCGCGGCACCCTCAGCTCCTCTCTCTTAATCTCCCTCAAATTCAAGTTGCTAAAACACACCAACTAATTTTGCATGAACCCTCTTTAAAATCGGGGAATGAAGGAATTTCTTCAAATCCTTTCTCCAGCAGATTTTGCGGGATACCTGCGGGCAGAGATGCTGCCCGAGGGCTGAGCTTGCAGCACAAGAATTTTCCTTCCAGGATTATTCGTTTTTCCTTTGGGAACGATCGAATTTGAGCGCTTCGCTCAAAGCTCCGCGGGCTGAAGGAGTTTTCCCCCATTCGAAACCCCGAGGTGTCCCCCGTGCCCCCCCGCCACACTCGGGGGGACATCCAGGAGTGCGGCTGAGCCCTAAAAGCGATCGAAATGTCCCAAACGGGAGCAGGTCTGGTGTCAGAGCCCTCCCGGCTGAGCTTGAGCGGCTGCGATTGAGCCAAACACAACCGGGCTGGGAAATCCGCGCTGGCACAGCAGGAAAGGGATTTTTCTGTCCATCGGGAAGAGGGTTTGGAGCTGAGCTGGAGCACAGCCCTGGTTCTGGTTTGCGCCGCAGCCCCAGGAAAGGAAAACAGAAATGTTTCCAAATATTGCAATAAATAAATGGATGCGGAGAGATTGTGCTGGAGGGGAGAGAGGATAAAAGAGAGAAACAGAGAACAGAGGGAACGGGCAGAAGGAAGGAAAGGAGGAAAGGAGAAGGAAAAAGAGAAAGAGAGAAAGAGAGAAAGAGAGAAAGAGAGAAAGAGAGAAAGAGAGAAAGAGAGAAAGAAAGAAAGAAAGAAAGAAAGAAAGAAAGAAAGAAAGAAAGAAAGAAAGAAAGAAAGAAAGAAAGAAAGAAAGAAAGAAAGATTTAAAGAGAACGATTGCAAGAACAAAAGAAAAGAAAAAAAGAAGTACGCAAAAGGCAGAAAAGTGGCAGAACGAGAGAAAACCGAAAAGCAAAAACCCCAAAGAAAGCAACACAGCAAGCACGGAAAGGAGAATTATTTTCCTCCAAAACCAATAACACAACGTAGACAATTGGATTTTCCCCGCAAAGCGGGGCTGAGAGGGAGGGACCGAGCAGCGCGGCGGGACCGGGCCCGGCTCTGCCCCGCGGGATGGAGGCAGAACCCGCCGGGACCGGCTCCGGGCTCCGGCCAGGGCAGATCGCGTTCAGCGATTCCTTCTCGCCCTGCTCTTTGTTCCACCAGCGAGATCAGCGGCTCGGCCACGATTTCCCCGTGGCTTTTCCACGCGGGGCTGCGTTAAGCTCGGCTTAACCCCCGCGGGGAAGCGGCGCGCCCGGGCCCGCGCTCGCTCCGTAGGTGGCCGTGTATATTTGGGTTGGAGCCGTGTTTATGTTAATGAAAAAGGCTGAGATTACAAACAGACCACTGAATGCCCGCGGTGTTGCTGCCGGATTGGTGGAAGATGTGTACTTTCAACCTAATCGCTTTTTGGGGCAGCAAATCTGATTAAAAATGATGGGGAAATTATTATTTTTAGCGGTAAGGAATTAGGGATCTCCGGGGTTGCCCCTTTCCGTGTGGTTTCCAAATAGAGAAGGAGGGGATGGAGAAGGGTTGCAGGGAAAAATCTCCCAAATTTAGTCATAAATCCAACAAAAATGAGCCCTGGAGGAGGGCAGGGAAAAGGAGGATTGATCTCGCCCTTCCTGAATCCACCTCGGCCCCGCTGAAAGGGTCCCAGTGGCAAATGGAATTTGTCTCCCAAAACCTCGGCTGCTGGGGACATTGTGCTCAGGGGTTTGTCCTTGCCGGGTGGAGATTGGAGGAACCTGAAATTCGCTCCAAAACCCCGTTAATTCACCCATTTAGGATGGGATATATGTGCTTGTATACATAAAAGAACTCCAGTCCTTATGAATGCAACAAAGAAAAAATAAATTCATTGATTTACATAAAAATTAAAATAAAAGGAGTTTTTAAATTAATATGGGAGGAGGTTGGAACAGCAATCTTCATTCTGTAATTTTGTTTTTAGAGTCTGGTTTTGGGGTCATTCTCTTCCTTATTTTCTTCAAAAAACCTCTCTCCAAAATGATTCTTGACCCCCCCAGCTCTTTCTATCCCCATCTGCATCTGAAAGTTTGGACAGCTGATAGTTAAAAATCAGATTTTTACAATATTTCCCCCCCGCACTCGATAAATTCCCAGCACGGAGAGATCCACTTTAGGTTCCAGGGAGAGGATTTTTTTTTTTCCCCCCCAGGAGCTCTGGGAGCGAACGTGCGCTCAGCCTTTGGCATCTCCCTCCTTTTCAACACTTTCCTTTTGTGGGCAAAAGCTCTCGGCGGAGGAGCCCGTGCGGCAGAGCCCGGCAGACCTGGAGGGTTTGGACATTCAGATATTTTACTTCTGTTAGGATCCCTCATTGACTGAAGAACAAAGAAAACCCATCCAGTTTCGCCGTTGGAAAGGGATGCGAACAGAACTCGGGGCGAGGGAGATTTTAGCAGGGAAGGTGTTCGAAAAAACGAAGGGAAAAAGGGAAAATGAAAAAAAATCCCATAAAAATCCCAGAAGTTTTCCCCGTGCAGCGGCTGTGCTGCACTAGGGACGCAGGGGAGAATTCCCCCTGGGTTTTGGAGGCAGAGCAGTGCTCTAAAAACAGCTTTTTCTGCCTTAAAATATCTTCAGGGTGTCAAACCATATCCCTGAGACACCGGAGACTCGAAGTGTGGGGCTTAGAGCGACAGCAGAGTTTCTTTGTTCTCTCCTCGCACCTGGAATTAACCTCTATTCCCCGATGCTCTTTTTCCCCTCTTTCCATTTTTTAATTTTTTTTTTCTTTGAGAGGGCGAGGATTGCATTTTCTCGGTGACATTAAACGATTCTGTAGGAGGGACAGAAAAACAAAAAAAAGAAAAAAAAAAACCAAACAAAACCCAAACCCAGCAAAGCAACGTCGCCAAAAATAACCCCGTGCTGCGAGAGGCAGGTAGGCCCTGCAGAGACGCCAAGGCTGGGGGACACCGGGGGTGCCCCGAAGGTGCTGCCAGGTCCCTGTGCGAGCACCCAGAGCTGTCCCCTGCCCCGCCACACACTCGGGGACACCCCCGCGCTGGAACCCCCGCATCCGCCGGCGCTGCTCTGTCGGAGCCCCGGGGATGCCGCGAGAGCAGATGAAAGTGATGTCACATTAATGTCAGCTCACAGCTCGAGCCCACACAGCCTTGATTGCTCTTATTAATCTTGCCAATTTGTCTGTCAGCACTCGGCTAATCCCTGAATGGCCTCCCAACAGGTGCTTTATGCTTCCGCCACATCCCCGCTCGCCCTCCGCGGTGACACCGGCTCTGCCCAGCTGGGAGCGGCTCCGCTCCCCCGGCAGCGCTGCCGGGGACACAGGCGACCCTGCACAAGTTGTTTAGTCTGCCCAAAAAAAAGAGGGGACGGAGTTTTGGGGCTTCCCAGAAGGAAGTGATGAGCAGGGCGAGGGGAGGATGCTGGAGGTGAGTTACCTGATTTGGGGTGAGCAAACCCTGCACGGGATTTGTCCCATATCAGGATTAGGAAACACATTTATGGCCCAACTATCTGACAGCAGGGAGCTGTGGTGCTCTTATTTGTGGTGGGTTTGCTGCTCTTTATTGTGGTGGGGTTTTTTTTTTGGACAGAGGAGAGATTAGAACAAAAAGTCCGAGCTGAAGCTGCAGTGGAAAAGCCACTTGAAGCCCTAAGCAGTTTTATCTTCAGCTCGTGGAATGGTTTGGGTTGGAAGGGATCTCAAAGCTCCTCTTGTTCCAGCTCCCTGCCATGGGTCCCAACGCCCTCCACCAGCCCAGGTTGCTGTTTACCCTGCACTTAAGCTGAGGGTTGATTATTTTCTTTACTACTCTATCAGAAAATCCGCTGGCTTGTTCTGGTGTGTGCTCAGCCACACCAATTCTTCAGCAAAAGACTAAAATTATTGTGTTGTGAGGCTTAATCTTCCTAAAGTCGCTATTTAGCAGAGCGGTCTAAATCTCAAAACACAGATTTTGTGTTTAGAACTCTTAATTACTAAACCAAATTAACTGCTAAACTCTTTTAACTGCAAAAGGAGAGTTCAGGTTGTTTTCCTCTCTCATCATTAAGAGGAAAAAAATGGTTTCTTTCTGTTAGGCAATTCTGCTGCTTGAAACGTTTTGCACACAGGTTACAAAGCAGTGGTTCCTGCTGTGATTCACCTGGAAGAGGCTCTGCTCTGGAGGAAGAGCCACCAAAGCTGGCTTCATCCAGCAGGTTCCTATTTTATATCCAAAGCTATTGGGGTTGTATCCAAAGCTATTCCCAACCCAGCAGGAAGGAAGAGCTTTCAGGAGCATCTTCAACAATTCCTCCAAGACTTGAAGCGGTCTGAGTGCACCAAAAGAGTTCATTTTTAACCTTTGGGTGCTCCAGATCAGATCCTAAAAGCTCCTAAAAACACCATTCCTCACTGAACGCTCTTCCACTCCATCCTGCCTTGGATTTATTATCAGGAGACAGATTTTTTTTTTCCCTTTTCTTTCTCCCTGAGCCATTCATTTCATCCAATAAGTCCATCCATCACAGCGAGCTGGAACCGACCTGGGATCCAAGGATATTCTTAGCTGTGCAGCGTGTCAGGAAACGGGCTGCAGCCCCGTGTGATGCAAATATTTGGACGAGCGAGAGGTAGGAAGGATTGTCCAAATGTTTACTGCAGGCTGTTGATAGCCCCAGGATTTATAACTGGTGGATAACCTGCCCCCACACAGCTCCTCCAGCAGGTGCATCCAGTTTCCACATGACACGTGGGATGTGTGTGCTCTGCAAGAGGGGATGCAGGACACATCCAGCTCCCTGGGATTCAGCTCCTTTTTCCCAGCTGCTTCACTGGTTTGGAGCCCATGGAGCAGCAAGACAGGAGCTCAGGATCCACTCCAATGATTCGTGCCCTTGAGAGCAATTCCAACCTTTGGAAAAACAAAACACGACCAGTTGGAATTTCTTAAGTGAAACCAATGCTCAGAACAGTTCAGGCCCATCAAAATATTCCCTGTCACTCTCCTTCAGCACTGCAGCAGAGGAAATTCATGGCATTGTTGTGCTTATTGCTCTTGGCATTTCATTTCCTCGCTTCCAGCGCTGGGATTGGAGCTCTCCTGTCTCCCAGCGAGCCCTGACTGCTGCTGGGGGCACGGCAGAAGTGCTGGCAGAGCAGTCTGAGCCATTGCTGGTGCTCAGACAGCTCCAGCTTTTCAGAGCCCGCTGGAAATGTCCCATAGCTGCTGCCAGGTGGCCTCTTCCAGCCAAAAGAGGAGAGTACATCCAATAAAACCCAGGCTGATGGACTAGAAATGGGAATGTAGTCTAGGGAAGGCTCTGCTGCCTTGATAGCCCCTGGTGTAACCTACTCAGGAGGTCTCTGCATGATCCAGAGGCACCTCAGAGGGCTCCAGCCCAAATTTCTGCTCGAGGCAGGTCCATCAGCAGCTCTAGGCAGGGTCAGCCACGGCTTTGTTCAGCTGAGCCTTGAAAACCAAGGACAGGGCCCAACAGCCAGGACAGTGGAGGAGCTGTCAGTGCCCTCGTGTCCATGCAGCCAGGTTGGGAGGCTCTGCTGTCACAGCAGAAGCTCTGTAATTTTGGCTGTAATCCCCCCCACCGTGTAATTGAGGAACAATATCCCATGAAACTGGAGAGATCAGCATGGACTGGAGTCACTCTGCTCCGGCCACCTCCTTCCCCCGCGTTATTTTGTGAGTTCTGGTGATGCTGGGAACATGAACTCATGGATTTAACGTGCTGCAGACACCCAGACAGCTTTTCTTAGCAGCAAACAGCAACAGCATCAGCTGCAGAAAAGCCTTTAATTCATCACAGCCCTGCAGGAGCAGTTTCCCGACTGCTCCAATGGGGAATACAATGGCCCTGTTGTTTTTCCAAGGGGAGATTCCTTCATTTCAGGCTGTTGCATAAACTGTGTGTTTTCTATTTGTCACCTGACTCATTGCAGTGACCTCCCTGAGATGGGATTGAGATCACTGGAAGTGATGAAAGGATCCCTTACAGGATGAGGAGCAGATTGTCAGAGTCACCTCCAGCTTTGCTTTGCAATCTGGGAGGAGACCTTGGTGTTCTTCTGGGGGGGAAGGAGTTGTGTAACAAAATATACGGGAAAAAAAGGACTAAAGCTCCAATTCCAAAGTCATCTGTTGTGCTCCATGAAATTCTTCCATGCATTGAAAGAATTCAATCTTGTGTTTGAGGTCCCATTCTCAGGGTGACCTTAGATGAGGAGTCCTCACTCAGACTCCTCTCACCTTGAATGTATTTTGCAAGAGTTTCCAGTGTTGGCAGCTCTTGGTACCATCACTGGAAATGCTTTCCAGGCAAGAATCTGGAGCCATCCTCATGAGATCCAAGGAAGAACCAGTCCCTGGTAAAGTGGGACCAGCACTAGGAAGATCTGAAGGTTTCATGGTTTTGGTATCTTCAGGTTTCCTCAGCTGTGAGCCTTGGGGCTCTATTTGGGCTCCAAAGGGGAGGTGCAGGGGGCTGGAAGAGCTTTCCTGCAGTTTTCCTCCATGGAGAATGGCCAGAGGGATCCACATGGATGGAGCTGGCTCTTCCCAGTGTGTGCAGTGCGGTGGGAATGTGAGAGATTCAGTGAAGGAAAAGGCAGGGTGTGTTAATGGAGACATACACTCCATCCTTCCACCAAACTGATCAATGAAATTCCCCCTGGAGAGAGATTTTAACTTTGTGTTATCAATTTAACTTTGTTTAACCTTTCCATACTACTGGACCTCTGGGTTGGGAATTCATTCCCTCTTTTCCAGCCAGGTGAGGGAGATCAATCCCTTTTTCAGCTCTGACCCTGCCAAACCCCGACATTTTAGCATCTCACATGGATTTTTCTCACCTGGATACGCTGCTGTTCTATGCCTTACTTTGCTACTGAAATCCAAGCAGGAGCAGGTTGCAAACCCAGGAGGATTTGGGCCAGGGTGAAGGAAGCAAAGCAGGAATAAACAACTCAGCACATCCTGGTTCCTCCCTGTGCATTTGGGCTTGCAGGGGGTGAGCCTTGGCTTGTGGTCCAGCCCAGCCTGGTGCTTTTAACTGTACAAAACTGGAGGTTTTTTTTTCCAAAGCAAGGCACTACTGACAGATTGAAAGGGGTTTATCCTGTGGAATTTTCCCTGCCTCATCTGCCAGGGAACATGCAGGACTCAACCCCTCTTCCTTGGAGTAAATCACAGTGTGGGGCTGCCTTATCTCAACCAGAGCCCCCGAGCAGGAATGTTGCACTGTCCAGCCCTTGGGCCACCCAGCCCTAATCCCAGGAATCAGGAGCTGCTCCAGGCCCACACTCTGACCCTCCAGGGCTGTATTTTTGCAAGGTCAGGAGGTTGGGTGGTAAAAGGGAGTGGGGAATAGCAGGGAGAGATTCAAGGCTGGCTCTGCACAGAGATTTCATGGAAATGTTTACAGTGGCCATGGAGTGGAGACTTGAGCCTGTTCCCCTCTCCAGATTTGCTGGAAATCTGCATCAGGCATGGACACAGCTCCAGCTCCCAAGGGTCCTGAATGTCTTCACACCCTTTTCCTTGGCTGCTTTAATGGATCCAAGTGGATTAAGGAAGGGTTGGATGTGGATGTGCCCTGTTAGGCATCACTTCATCCCTAGGACAACGAGGCTGCTTTTAGCTCATGGTGCAGCCAGAGGGAAGGAAAACAAGCAGGAAAATCAGATGGCAGCAGGGCACGTGGGAGAAGGGGAGAGACAGCTCTGTCAGGTGGAAGTGAATGGATGCAGAAACAGCTCTGTGTATTTCCTTCATCCACCACAGAATATTCTGTGTTGTGTTGAGGTGATTCAGCACCTGGCAGCTTGTCAGCAGGAGGGAGGACAGAAAGGACAGCAGTGGGCAGAGAGGGTCTGCATGGAGGAATCATTCCCTCCCGGGTGGAAATGTTCTTTGGGATCACATCAAAAAATGATTTCATGGGAAGTTTCTCTGTGAAATCTCTGCTGCCGGAAGGGCCAGAAAAGGGGCTTCATCCAAGCTGTGCAAAGAGTCACTGAATGTGAATGTGGTCTGACTGTCCATCAGGAACAGGGAAAGGCTGTGTATGACATTCCCAGGGCATATTTCAATCAAGAGGATGAAAAGGGGTAGAAGGGAATGCTCCAAGCAAATTCTGATTTTTCTCAAGTTGCTAAACTGAAATCAGGTTACTCTTTCTTTTTAGTGTATGAATCCTTCTTGGATGCAGGGGAAAACATCATTTCCTTCTCTCTAAGGGCTGATATCAACAAAGGATGTGATCCACTGCCCAGTGAAGCAAGAATTCAGGGTCCAATATGGAGGGTTGCACGGTGAATTATTCCTTAAGAATTCATTACAATGAGCTACTCCAACTCCTCCTGAGCCTTTTGAGTGACTCATTTGCAGAAGTGAAGCCCAGGGAGCCACTCTTGCTCAGCACCCAGCCCAGCTGCCCCTCCCTCCCATCCTATCCTTGTCCCACTTGAGCCACCCACAGCATCATCCCCGAATTCCATTCCCATTTCAGCCCTGGCTTTGCTCCGTGGCAGAGCACGGGAGTCTCCCTCCTCCCTCCCTGCCTCTCTCCCCTGCAGCTGCTCAGCTCTGCGAGGGAAAGGCTCCCAGATGTGCTGGGGAGGGAGTGGGCAGAGCCCTGAATTCCACTCCATGCCGTGTGCACTCTTTGTATATTTTGTTTGAAGGAGGAAATATGTGGAGTCTTTGGAGGAAGGCTGGGGACCAGGCACAGCCCTGGCAGCTCAGGCACCACGGGGCTACGAGGTCCTGCAAGGCCTTGGCCCACAGGATGCGCCAGCTGAAACCCATCAGCACCACCCAGCAGGTCCCCAAAGCCTCTACTGGAGATGGCTCCAGGTGACCAGACCCTTTGAGAAAACACAGCTTGGCTCAAAGCTGGTAACACCTAAACACCCACAGCTGGAATTTTCGGTATTTTTGGCTCATGGGTGATGTGCTGTATCAGATCAATAAATATTCACACGCTCCAGAGAATTTTGTGGGGTTGGTTTCATTGCATTTTAAGTGCATTTAGCTGTGGCACTTGGTAGCTACTTGATTATTGCGTGAGACAATACGTTTATGAAGTGTTGGCCTTCATTTAGTTAAACACTTCATTGATGTCTGAGACCAAAAACGGCATGAAACTAATTGTTCCCGTGGAAACAGGAACCCAGAGAATGATTTCATATCACAGCTTGGCAGCAGAAAAAGAAGAAACCTCTGTAATTGTTCCCATTAACCCAGCGCTGGGGATTCATGCTCAATCTCTGCCGCGCTCTGCTCTGCTTCTGCTGTGAATTAGGGGACAAAAAATCAGCACAGAACCACATTAAAAAGCCCTGAAACAAGCTGTGCTTTATGGAGCATTTGTAGCTCTGCCACCAAAACCATTTCTCTTCTGCTTTGCAGGTTTCTGGCCAGCAGCACCGAGGACTGTCACAGCCAAGAGATGTTGGGTTTTAACCGTGTGCTGCAGGAGGAGCAGGGACATCCCTGGCCACGCTGAGGGCTGGAGACAGGACAGCCCTCACCCTGGGGTGAGTGCTAGAAAGTGCAGGAAAAACCAAATCTGCAGTGAAAACCTGGGGAGAGTGAGAGAGGAGCTGTGCAGAGTCTGTGTGTGCAGGAAATATCCTGAACCTCCTGGCTGAGGATTTCCCTCCTCTCCTGAGGGATGTGCTGATGGCTGGGGCATCTCCAGGGCTTTGTACCTGCAGAAAACCCCTGTTATCCCTGCTCCAGAGGAACTCCCAGCTCTCCACATTTCCCATCAAAATGAGAAATCCCCGCCCCAGTGAGGAGCTGCAGCCCCTCCCAAGCCCCACCATGGACCAGTTTTGGGAAACCCAATGTTTCTGCAATCCCTGTGGAGGGGAGAGCCCCCATCCCTCTCCCTGCCTACATGGAATCATCTCCACCTTTCCCCCATTTTTAAGCTTTGCCCCTAAACCCAGCCCCACCAAGCCCAGCAGGAAAATGGAACCACCAGCACAAAAACCATCCTGGCCACCCAGCCCCACAGCTCCTCTAGAGGAGCCAGGAGACACAGCCCTGCTCCATCCCAGCGCAGAGCTGTGCTAATTACTGCTAATTGAGGCACTTGACTATCGGGGAGCCTTGCCCAGGCCAGGCTGATAGAGTATCAGGGAGATAAGGAGCACTCAGCACAGGTAACGGGGAGGTGTTGTCAGACCTGTGCTGGGACCTTCTGGAGGGGTTCTCTCTCCTTTCCAGAGCACAGGGCACCAAATTCCTAAGGGAGACTTGTGATCCTGAGGCTCTGTGGGGAGCCCAAGATTTTTAGGAGGTGCCTGAGGGATTTTGGTGACTCAGGAGCTCAGCAAAGCAAGCTGGCTCTCATTTCAGAATAATTCTTTTAAATTTCCTTAACAAGCATTTTATTCCTTTGGCTGGCTTTTGCTGTTGTTAATTTAACACCATGGAAATGAAACTTTAAACTTTTTTTCTCATTTTTTCTTCCCTACAGAGAAATAAATTTTTTTCTTTTAACAAATACTGTCTCTCTCAGAACTTTTGGTATTTTTCATCACCTCCACTGACCTACACAGAATAATTCAGCTCCTACACCATCCTGAACACCAGGTAGGAGTTACTAACACCTATTTACCAAAGTAGAAACTTGAATGGGGTGACATTGTTGTTCTGCAGTTGTTTTTTTGTTTTTTTTTTAATTACTCACAATTGTAAATCAAAATTACTGGATATTTTTGCAGCCAGCTCAGAGAAAAATCTTGTGTGTGGATGCAGTTCCTGGCTGTACCCACACTCACAATCTCTGCCCACAGCAGCGCCTGTGTTTTGTCTCAGGGATGTAAAAACTAAGAAAACATCACCCTTCACTCCTGGAGGAGCCAACAGAGCGTGTCCATGGCTATCAAATCAATGAGAGGGCAACCACACACCTGAGAAGCTGCTGGCTCCTCTAAGCCAAAGTTTAGGATGTTTTCCATGTCAAGTTTCCCCATTTTCTTCCTCGAGGTACCTCAATCATCTGCTCCTCCTCTTACCCCTGTGCACTTCCAGTTTGGTTTAAGTTCCCAAAGTTTCTCAGCTTGTTACACAAAGCTCATAACAAAGTCTGTGGCCAGCTCTCTCTTTGATAATTCCTTCCCCCCATTTGTTTATCTCAAGTCTTGAGCTTTGTTCCAGGCCCAAAACCAAAAGCCTTTCTACCCTGTTCTTCTCTTGACTTGTTGCAGATGTAACGAAATAAATCTTTAGAAAGAACAAACCTTCACTTCCTCTCTCTCATCTGATTTGGTCACAAACCCCAGGAAAGAAAAATAAATCACAACCTGAGCTTGCCTGGTCTGCAAGGATTCCACTCTGCTCCTGAAAGCCACCAGCAAACTGGATGTGCCCATTCCTCTGAGAAATCACTGAGCACAGCCACCAAAAAGGATCTGATAACCACGAAATCCTTATTTTGAGTATGGCCCAAAAGTCACAAAACTTGTGATCAGCCCAAATTAAGGTTGATGTGGTGGCTGATGAGCACAACCAAGCTGGTGGTGCCTTCCTAGAGCTTGTCCTTGGCACTGAAGGGTGAGGAGTTCCTGGCTTGTGTCTCTGCCCCTCTTTTCTCCCCTGCCACCCCCACCCCAAGGAATTTTATATCACAACCAGAAAAAACATCTCTTTGGTTTTTCTGGCCACAGCAGAGGTGGACATTTCCTCCCAGCAGAGTTTATCCTTCTTCTGAGAGCTCTTTTCTGTGTGAAATGGAGCATGGAGAGCTCTGCTGCTCTTCCATCAACCATTCCCAGCGGCTCAGATTCTCTCTGAGCACAGCCCAGACACGAGGACTGACCAAGTCACTGCTTTTAACCAGAGTGCTGCAGATCCCATGGATGTTCTCCTGCCCCTGCTCTGGGATCAAACACATCAGCCCAGAGCCCTTTTCCTGGGGATCCCATGGATGTTCTCCTGCCCTGCTCTGGGATCAAACACAGCAGCCCAGAGCCCTTTTCCTGGGGATCCCATGGATGTTCTCCTGCTCTGCCCTGCTCTGGGATCAAACAATCAGCCCAAAGCTTTTTCCAGAGCCCACCTCGGCAGTACCCTGGCCTAGGGATGGACAGCTGGGCTCAGCATCCCCCCCACAGGGATTGCAAGGCAGTGGAGAACAACTCCTTAGAAATGGGGCTGCCTGTGTTTGCCTAATGAGGTCCTCACTTGGGTCTAAGTTAAAGCCAGGCTCAGCTTTAAGCTGGGAAATCCTGGAGCTGTATAAAAGGGAAGGTTTGATTCACCAGGTATGATCTGCTCAGTGGGTTTTGCTCTTCCAAGGGTACTTGGGGCAAGATGTGCAGAACCACAACAGCTGTCAGAAGAGTTTTGGGTTGTGTCCCGACTTTCACTGATGAACTGAGGGTTTTCTCTGTGTGTGTGTTTTGTTTTAAATTTAAACAAGAGGTCTTTGCACACTCGACACAATCCGTCCACTTAGCACTGAAGAGACTGTAATTAGACACTTGGAGAACTGGAAGAAATTAACTCCAACCACAGCCTGTCACTCAGACTATTACTTAATAATATTTCCCAAATGTGCAAAGCACTTAGTTCTAGAATAACAGAAAGGAGTGCAGCTTCTCACCCCGAGCAAAGGCTTTGCCTCGGAAAGGACGCATGAAAAACTCACCAGCCAGGAGATGTTTGGCCACCTCCCATCACCTGAGGGCTACCAGGGCACGTGAAGGATGCAATTCACAGTCCCCAATCCCGTGGCACTGAAGGGCTGGAATGGAGTCAAGGGGAGTGACCGGCCCGAGGTGCTCAGAGCTTCCAACACGCCACGGAAACCGCGGAGAAATTGCTGTTTTCCTTCTTGTGCAGCTCCTCGCCTCACCCCACGCTACAGGAGCCTGGCTAGAAAGAGAGGTTTGTGATTCCTGCCCGTTTCTTCACTCATGACAAAAGGCCCCATTCATCTGGGCTAATTTGGAGGGCAGAGCAAGGGGTATCAGTAGCATGAACGGGATCTGAGCGTCTCGACCGCATTTGAGGAGCCCCGCTCGTTGGCCAGTCCAAGCCAGGGAAACAGATCTCTCTCACTTGGAGCTTTGGAGGGGAGCATTGCCCTGCTTTTAAACAGAAGTATCTTTGCTGGCCGTGGGGAGTTTTTTAAAAAGTCCTGACGAAGCAGGGCCGGGCCATTTTCCCAGCAAAAAACAAGAGGCCGTTCAAAAATTGGGGGGGAAATTTTATTCTGGTGTGTTTCTGCTTCAGGAACCCACACACCCAGCTTCACCTACCTAAAATACCCCTCACATATTCAATAAGGCCATGTCCAGAGCAATGAGCCTCTTGCTTTGTTGCCAAACACTGTAAAAAATGGATTTTTTAAATAAAAACATCCATGATGACTTAAATGCTTAAGTCATTGTGAAGCTCCCAGGACTTCCCCATGTGTGGGAAGAGCTACAGTGTAATTGCTTTCAGCAGAATATCACTGCAGCCTATAATTAAAATATATGAGATTGCCAGTTCCAAAATATTTAAGTGATTTCGTCTGTATTTAGGTGAATTTGTCTCTCTGAGCAGCTCATTTAAAATTATATTTCCATTTTCAGCACATAAAATGGGTCCTGGGTAAAATAAATGGATAATTTTGTTGTCTTCTTCTTTGTCTGAGGAAGCATCTGGGGAAAGGTTGGAGACACAGAGCTGAGACTTCAACAGAATATTCCAGCCCTGGGGAAATCCGTGGTGAAAGCTGAAGTGATATTCCAGAGATGGAGTGGGAGGTGTCACAAAATAAAATAAAATAAAATAAAATAAAATAAAATAAAATAAAATAAAATAAAATAAAATAAAATAAAATAAAATAATTAAAAATTCACTACCAGGAAAATCTGTTACCTCCTAAATCGTGGTGACAATTTCAGCACAATAAATGCTTTTATAAAAAATAAATGGCTTTTGAGGCCACCACGGATGGGTCCTGCAGAGTGACCAGTGTGGCTTGTCTGCAAAGCTGAGTGAGGGATCTTCACTCAGAGGATGAAAAGAAGTAATACAAGAAGGCAAAGATGATAATGCTGCTGTTGTAGCTGTAATGAGACACAAATGCTATTTTGATGGTTTTCTCTGAAAAAATACACAAAGCCCAAGTGATGTAATTAAAGATCTCCCAGGCTTTGCAATCAGCATGGCCACAGATGAAGAGAAATCTACTTTTATGTGGCAGAACACGAGGGGTATTCCCATTAAAGTAAAAAGAAAGATGAAAAAAAACAATTTTAAATATTTTTTTTTTTGGTAAGGACATGGCATGAAGGTTCTACATTGTCCATGTGAGAGAAAAGCTGTGATTAGCTCAGATAAAACACAGAATTTGGGATTTTTTTTTAATATTTTATGAATACAAGCATGGCATTACACTTGTCTGCTTCTCCAAGGAGTCCTTTGGCAAATCATTTGGGAAGGAGAAAAGGGAGAAACTCCTGGGCAATTAAAGATGCCAGCAGGTAGAAATAAAGATTCAGCTATTCAGATTCTGAAGCACCTTCTGAGCTTTTCCACCACAAACACCCAAGGATCAGGATGCAGCTTTTGAAGCTGCTGAGATCTTTAAACTGAAGAAGTGGGACGGGTCACTCAGCAAAAAACATTTTTATTTTTGGCAAGGAAGCCTGGAGCAAGTGGGGATTTTTCACCTGGGTGTTCAGGGGGCTCTGACCACCTGGCTGTGCTCTGCTTGGAGCAGCAGGAAACGCTGGGAGGATTGAGCTGGTGGAAATAGCTCCTGTTTCCTCTGCATCCCATCCCCACCCAGGCTGGGAGATGCACAGGATCCCACAGGCATCCAAGATTTGCTGCAGAACTCCAGGGAAAAGGCAAGAGGGCAGATGAATCCCGTTTAGTCTGAAGAAGGCTGTGATTAATGCAGCTTGGAGAGAGCTGGAGGAAGGGGAATTGCTCAAAAACATGGAAGGAAATCCGTGGCTGTCCCTCACTGATACTATATATGGTGCTTGGTCAGTTGTGCTTGAGGAGCAGCAGCCAGGGTTGCATTTTTATTGTATTTCTTTTTAAAGCAGAAAATAAAAAGGTCAAATAACTGGGCTGTGTTCAAAGAGCCCGTGGTGATGGATAATGCAGCTGCTGAATTTCCAGCCCTGAGAGCGTTTTTGGGGTTATGTCCCCCTGCCTTTGCCAGGGCAGTGGCCTGTCTGTTCCCATTCCTTTGGGATTCTCCCAAGCCCAGTGTTGAGCCCTGTGGGCTGGCTGGGCAGGGAGCTGGGTGGGGTTTGATGCAGAATTCTCTGGAGCAGAGCTGGGTGTTGGTGTGGGGACAGCAGTGAGCAGGAGATGGGAGCAGAGCCTGGAAAGGGGATTTCTCCTGCTGCTGCTGATTCCCACTGCACAGATCAGCCCAGGATAATGCCAGGAGCTCTGGGGACAGGGACTGGAGGTGTTTCAGCTGAACAAAGAGGTCACTCACAGCTCACTCAAAGGTGAACAGACACCAATGGTCACAGACTGGCAGAGGAACATCCTGTGCTGCATCAGGGCAACCAGCAAGAAATGATTTCCTGCTCCCTCAGAGGGACCCCAGAGGATCCCAGCTCATTCCCTGCCCATCCCACAAAGCCATAAACTCCCCTTGACCATCAGCACCCTGCAATCTCAGTGCCCCTTTCCACCTGCCTGCTGGCTCAGGCTCACTTAGTGGGGCAGGAGCATTTATTCACGTCATGAGCTGCTCACCCCAGCAGGCTGATTTCTCAGGGTTAGAGACATCACGTTGTCCCTCCTCCTCTCCAAACGCTCATTTGGGGTCCAAAGCATCTGGGGCTGCATTTGTTGCAAATCCTGACTGGCTTTTTCTCCCCTGATCCCACCAGCACTGATAAGCAGCACTGCAGAGAGTGCAGAACATCCCCCCTTCCCTCCACTCCCCTCTTCCATCTGCTCTACATTTGCATCCCAGAAATTAGAGAACTGAGTTATGCAGAATTACAGAGCTGGAGTATGGAACTGATTGGGTATTCAAGCTAAATAAGATGAATTTAAAGATCTCTCCAGGAAATTGAGTGGAACACCCAAACTGACAAGGGGTATTAAATATTATATTTGTGCAGTTGCTCTTTAGAGCCCGTTGGCATTGAACATCTGGGAGCACGATTTAGAACACAAAGAAACCAAATACCTGCTCAAAATTATGCTCATCAGAGCTCAGAAATTAAAATATATCTGGGTTCACTCTGAGCCAGTCCTTCCCTACAAGGTAGGGCTATTAAAATATGATTAGCTGAGCCATATCTGCTCTCAGAACTGTCAGACACCATTACAGCTGAAAAGGCCTTGATGCCACACTCTTGGCACAGCCCCCTGCTCCATCAGCAGCAAGATGCCAAAAATTGGACCTTGCAAAAGCTCAGCCCAGGAGGAGGGGAATTAAAAAGAATTAAAAAGAGAAGTTGGGGGGTTCTCAGAGCATTGTGCAAATTGAGGTGGCTTTGGGATGCTCTTTAAGGCAAGGAAAATGGAAGTTTGGATGTTTTGGGGTTTTTTTCTGATGTGGGAAGAGCTTTGCCCTTCACTGCCTGGAGCATGTGCTGCCTCCTCATCATCACCCAGGCCAGAGATGAGGATTTCTTCCTGCCGCAGCCCCCTGCAATCACAGCTCCCTGTCCCCAGCGTGGTCACATTTCCAAGAGCGCCGTGCACTCCCTGGGTGGTCAGGATTGCATTTCCCCCTCCCTGCTGCAGAATAAAATTCAAACCACCACAGCAAACCTGCAGAGCCTGGGCTCAGGTCGGGATAATTACAATACTCTCCTGCTCCTGGAATCACAGTGAGATATCCATAATCTGCGTTTAGAGCCATAAAAAATCTTTTGCATTATGCGATTATCACTTTTTTATTTTTTTAATTTTTTATAGTGTGGCTGCACTAAACCAGACACCAGAGGAAGAGGCAGCTTTACAAAAACAATGCAGAAATGCGGTTTTGTTTTTTTTTTTCAGGACCGGGGCCAGGCGAGGTCCGAGGTCCCACCCCGGTGTCCCCACTGTGCTGCTCCCTGGCCGCTCTAATCCGTGCAGAATTCCCGCAAAAGCCAAGGCAGCGCTGCCTGCCTGTGTCAGGGCTTATTACTCCGTGTTTTCACACTTATCCCCAAGGTGTTGAACTCGCCCCGAAGGTTAATTAGTAATTTATTGCCCTGTCATCAGTTCGAGGCTACTAATGGCTTCAATTTAGCCCCAGGGCTTTTGGTTTTCTTTTTATTTTTTTTTCCTTCTTTCTTTTTTTTCTTTCCTGTTTTTTTTTTTTTTCCTCCTGCCTGCTTTGGAGGATCTTCGAGTGGAACGGGAAAGAGGCAAATCTGCTTGGAAAAGTGCCTGCAAATAAGGTCCAAGGAGGAGCTGAGGATCACAGAATCACAGAATGGGTTGGGTTGAAAGGGACTTTAAAGATCATCCCATCCCAACCTGCTGCCACGAGCAAGGGAATTCTTCCACAGCTCTTCCCTTCTCCACCTCTGGGAGCAGCAAGAGTGGGATGTGCCTGGGTGGTTCTGGGTGTCAGCACATCCTCACCAGGGACCCACAGGAGAGAAACTGAGCGATTTTAGGGGGAAAAGGGAGAATTAGATCCCATCAAGAATACTGGGGGGGGTTCTTTCAAATAAAAGGCTGCAACAAATCCCTTGCAGCTCACTCGAGGGAGGGATTCCTGGGCAAAGCCCAGACCCAGAGGGGAGCAGGGCTGTGGGATTTGGGATTCCTGCATCCTGCCCATCCTTGTGCTGGGATGATCCAGTCCAGGCAGGAAGGTGCAAAGATGCACTTCTCAAAACCAGAAAGAAAAAAGGTAGGGAAGTTTCTTTAGATTTTGATTTAAAAAGGGGAAAAAACTGCAGTTTTCACCTCCATGCACATGGATTCCCAGAGCAACATCTGCTGTTCCCCTCCCTGGGTTAATTTATGGCCATTAACTTTAGGGCTAAGGACAGTTTATGGAAAAAAACACCTGCCTTCCCCTACTCCCAGGGCAAGGGAGGAATTTTCTCTGACTCTGCATCCTAAATAAAGCTTCTTCCAGGCCCTGATGATTCATGCCACGGCTCACACACACACACATGCCTTATGTTAGAGGCCCTGTCAAGATGCTCATGTCCCTGTGGAGCTGGAGCACTTTGCACAGAGCTCATTTATCCCCATCCCTAGAGGAAATCTGAGCCTGGCTGCCCTGCTGGTGATGGCCAAAAAATCGGATTAGTTGGGGTTGGAAGGGACCTTTCTAGGTCTGCTAGTCCAACCTTCCTGCAGGGACATCTTCAACTGGATCAGGTTGTTCTCTCTTCAACCTGACCTTGAATTTTGCCAGGATTGGGGCATCCACAGCCTCTCTGGGCAACCTGGGCCAGTGTTTTGTGACCTTTAGTGTGGAAAATTCCTCCCATCCATGTGCCAACCTCTTGCAGAAACTCATGGGGGGCTTTAGGGTCATTGCAAAGCCTCCCAGTTTTGTTTCCAGCTTGACTTTCTGCATCCCAAACCCATCCCATCCTTTCCAAACCCACCTCACACAAGCACTGAGCCCAGGCCAACCCTTGTTGTGTTTTCTCAGCCCTTTGACACAGATCCCTGCCTCTGCTTCTGTCATTAGAAAAAATTGGTTTTCCATGATGGAGCTTCAGTCAAGGCAAAAAAAATTAAGGGGGAAAAAAAAAAGCAAGAAAAGAAGGAAAGAAAAAAGGAAAAGAGATCAAGATGAGACTTGTTGGCAGCAAACAGAAGATAAAACCTGGACACTCATCCAAGGTTGTTTGAAAGCTGATAGGCAGCACTGGGCAGCTCCAGAGACCCCCAGGCAGCAAACAGCCCTCACCCAGGGCAGGCTGTCCCACACAGGGCTTTTCCCAGGGTTTTTCCCCCTTTTCCACAGCCCCAGCACCCTCAGCAGGGCAGGTTTGGCCGTGCTGCGTTTTCGGAGTGGAGCAGAGCAAGGTGGTGCTGTGGGCTGGGGGGAGAGGCCTGTGACTAATGCTGTAACCTTTCCCTGCAGTGTTTAAGAGAAGAGAAGGCTGTTTACAATAAAAGCCAGCGATATTTTTCATCCCTGCAGATGGAACAAGGGTTCTATAAACAGAGGAGGCTCAGACACAGCAAACACCTGCTGAAGGGAAGCGGCTCGAGGAGACACGCGAGGGCTCTGTGCCATCCATCAGGGCCCCTGGCCACTCCTGGCCAAGTTCAAGTGGAAGTGCACAGCACAGATCTGCTGATGGAGGGAGGCTGGGATGAGCAAAAGCATCAGCAAATACCCCTGGGTTTTCCTTGGGAAGTTGTGGAGCAGGGAAAAGCTTTAGCCTCTGGAACTGAGAGTTTAGCTCTGGATAATTCCTCTGCTGGATTGGAGCAGTTTTTCCTCTTGTCTGGTATCACACTTCCAAGGTGGAGCCCCAGTTTGGGAAGTTATGGAATAACCTGTCAGAAGTTTCCCTGTCTTCCCTGCAGGCCTTGGCTCAGGTTTCAGCCCTGCACCAAGACATGTAAGCTTTGATTTCATCCAAGCTGCTGTGGCTTTGAGCTTTTCCCAAACTAATCAAATCAAACACAACCTTGTTCACATAATCCTGCAGGCTGGGTTTGAAATCAGCAGCTCCTCTGGCTTCAGGGGTGTCTTGTGGTGGTGAATTCCAAGGATTAATCATGGATATCTTCCCACAATATAGCCTACATCATACCCCTAGTAATTGCTGACCTGAGGGAGCTAAATCAGTCTCATAGCCTTTCAATTTGATTTTTTTTCACACAAAGGTTGGTCAAAGCCACCCAGAATTGTTCCAGGGAGCACCTGCAAGGGTTTGGAATCACGGAATATCCTGGGTGGGAAGGACTCCACAAGGATCCCACTGCCCTGAGCAGTGACATTCCCCATGAACCTGCAGAAGAGGAATTTTCAAAGCCATTGTCCAAACCCATGACAAGTCCATCCTCATTATGAGAAATATCCTCAATTCCAGCATGGATTTCTCAGCTTGGATAAATCAGCACAGCCCCACCTCTCCAACTTACACCTATCCCAGAACCTGCTCTCCCATATTTTATATCCTGCATTTCCCTGGCTGGGGATGAGGAAGGCTCCATCAAAACCTGTTTATCTGACATTCCCATCCCAGGGGATGAGCCAAGAGCCCAGGGCTCATCGGAAACACGGCTGACAAAGCGCAAAGAAAATCGACGTCGTCTTCCGTGCTTGTAATTCTTCCCAAAGCTTTGCTTCCAAAACATTTTCCCACCTGTTTCCAGCAAGGGCCCTGGGAGTGTGTGCTGACAGGCTGTGTGTAATGTCATCTCCCTGCTTCCAACCCCCTTCCAAGTTTGGGAATCCAGCAGGCTGGGCTGAGGATTGCTCTGTTGGAAAGGGGAGGAGGTTGTTTTAATTTCAAATTTTATATTAAGGGGTTGGACTTGCTCCTGTCATAATGAATAGGTTGGCCAAGAGGATTAATTAGCACTAGGCTGTCCTTCAGAGAAGCAAATATCTGTGGTCACTTGGTGCTCAGCTCACCCACAGCAGCCTCTGCATTCACTTCCCATCAGAAATGCCCAAGGTTTTGTTCTGTAGGCATTTTCTGTATCCTATGAAATTTATTGATACTCACAACTTCTATGGGTCCCAAAATCAGAGCAGTGAAGATTAGAAAATACATCATAAAATCATGGAATGGTTTGGATTTTAAAGCTCATCTCGTTCCATCTCCCCTGCCATGGGCAGGGACACCTTCCACTCTGAGGGCCCAGGAGAGCTTCAGAAGTCCCTTCCAGCCTCAATTATTCCATGGTTTTGACATCTGAGTCTCAATCTTCCTGAGATGGCCAAGCCCAAAGGCAGGCTCTGATTTTATGGAGTTGATTTGGAGAATCATGGAATGGTTTGGGTGGGAAAGGAAAGAGTTAAAAAGTTCATCCCATCCCACCCCTGCCGTGGCAGGGACACCTCCCACTGTCCCAGGCTGCTCCAAGCCTGTCCAACCTGGCCTGGGGCATTCCAGGGATCCAGGGGCAGCCACAGCTGCTCTGGGAATCTGTGCCAGGGCCTGCCCACCCTCCCAGGGAACAATTCCTTCCCAAAATCCCATCCAATCCTGCCCTCTGGCAGAGGCAAGCCATTCCCTGTGTCCTGTCACTCCCATTCCTTACAAACAATCTCTCTCCAGGCTTTGGAAGGCTGCAATCAGATCACCCCAAAACCTTCTCTTCTCCAGCCTGAACAATCCCAATTCAAGATAATCATCAAGCCTTGGCCACAAAAGTCTTTTCTCAATACACACCTTTATCTCTTCTCTACCTAAACATCTCTATCTAAGAAGCAAATAATGAGAATTGTTTCCTGGCCCCGTGTGAGACACACTTTCAGTTTCTTGGGGTTTTTTGGTTGTTTTATCACTCATTTCCTATGAAACTCTTTGTGTTGGAGAGAGTCACAGAGCTCTTAACATTTTCTCTTTATGAATAAATGTGGCTTTTCATCCTTAAATAATTTTTCATCTTGTTCCTTAATATAGGCTCAGTATAGCTGCTTTACAGTGTTCCAGTAAGAGCCAGGCACTATCTCAGAATCGTGACTCATCTTCTTATCCCAAACTATCCATATTCCTTACAAAAACACCCAGCTGAGCACTCTTAAATATTTATGTCATCCCCAAAAGAGAGATAGGACTGGTATCAGCAGATCTGAGCCAAGGCTCCCATCCAGGTTTAGAGCCCAAGTTCTCAGCTCACTCTGCGTTTTTTTAGAAGGGTCAAAGCTGAGCATCCAAATTTTGCCTCTTGGCTCAGCCTGAGGTTCTTCAGGCACAGGAAAAGCAATCCCATCCTGTCTTGGAGTTTTCACTTGGATGAAGTGAGCAGAGCAATGGGGGGAATCCAGCACAGCCCTTGTAGGGTCAGTGCTCAAGGGACAACAGGAACGATGTGTGCCCTGGGGTCCAGCAGGAGGGAACACCACTGGGGTCCACCTTTGGGTTCCTGACCCACTGCTGCAGCATTGACCCCCTGTGAGTCACTTTGGACCACGTTTGGTCCCACTTCCCCTGGTTTTGTAACATCTCAAGAAGTGCTGACACGGGCCAAGGCGTTCCCATACAAACACGAGGAAATTCAGGCAGATGGAGCTTGGATCTGTCCGAGGCTGCTGGGATCCAGCTCGTTGGCTCGAGCTCCCCTGCAACTCACATCCAGCCTGGGCAACGAGAGCAGCAGAGCAGAATCCACATGACTTTCTCTCCTTTCCCAGCCTGTCCATGGATTCCTCGCTGTCCCAGGAAACAGCCATCGTTTCTAACACTGTGCTCTCTGTATTTCCACACTCCCTCCCTCCAGGTCACCTTTTGGCTGCTTCTTCTCCACCTCCCCGAGTCCAGCATTATCTCTGCCAATTGTTTCCAACTATAACACATCCTGGATTTTTTTTTTTTTACTTTCCAGATAATATCAAAACTTCTTCCAAGCTACTTTGTCCTCCAGCCAGTACCTTTTAGAGCTGACAGGAGATGAGTGTGACTCGTATCTCACAAGGCTGGCTTCCCACTGGAGCCATGTGGGCACAGCACAGGAGTGCCAGAGAATTACATATAACACCAAACTGGACAAATGCAGAGACAGATTTAAATAAACCACAGCTCCAAACGTGTTCAATACACTCATGTTGATTGCTGGGCTGTTAGAAATCCAGGCTGCATGTACAGACTAATAAAACAAGAACAGTCACAGTCCAGACTAAGAAAACTTCTCCTCAAACTGCTTCTTGCAGAGCCCTGCTGGGTGCTGGGTGGGTTGGCTGCCTTTGGATTGAGCTCCATGGCCCCGTGTCCGTCCCTGGTTTCCATGGACTGAGCACAGAGTCAGGATGTGTTTCCATGGACTAAGCACAGAACCAGGCTCTGTGACCCAAATTCAAGCCCAGAGGGTCCCACCAGAAGCTGTGCACAATCCCAAGGCTGGGCTGGCTCCAGCTGTGCAGTCACAGCTGTTCTGTTCATGCCAGTCCCACCATAACCTCACAGCTCTGTCTCTTTGCCTTCATCTTCCTCCTCCTCCCAGCACAACAGCCCAGCTCAGCCCTGGCTCCCGAGCCCTTGGACCACAACACTCAGCTTTGCCTGGGCTGATGTGAGATCTTGGACCACTTTTCCACAACCCCACTCCCACCAAGGCCCCTGTGTCAGCTCCTCAGTGGCTGCACTTCCCCCTGAAGCCACCAAGCCAACGGAGCTGGGCTCAAACTCAGCACCTGACTCACTTGGCTCTGAACCTTCCGCTGTGGACTTCAAGGAGAAGAAACTCCAGCACTCCATGACTTTTTCCTGACCCCAGAAGAGCTGGAGTAATAAAATGTTCTCTGGTCATGTCCAAATCCCACAGGAGCCCTCAGTGGAACAGGCCACAAGCGTGTGCAAGGTACAGACCCCGCACTTGGAGACCACAGCCGGACCCGACGGCTGAGAATGTTAATTGTTCTCCATCGCCCCCAGTGATTTTAGCATTTCATAATTCCTCCCCTGGCTGACAGCTGGATTCTTCCCTAATTACAAACCCGTTGGAGTTGAAAAATCAGACATTTCCTGGAATTTAAACAACCAATTTTCCACCCGTCAGCATCCAACAACACAATCCTACGGTTTCGTTCTAAGCACGCTGGAAAAAAGTTGTCAGAGCACGCTGGATAAACAGGGGGGAAGAGGGATCTTGATGACTTCATACATTCAAATGCAGCATTCCTGGATCTTTGGATTCCATTGGAAGGTGGAAATAGCACTGACAGAACCACAGTTCCATGTTTTTAAAAGGCAGCATGTGGTTAAATACTGTGGATGGATCTTTTAGACTCAGCTCTGGCATCTGACTGCACAATTATTCCTCTCTGCCTTAGGAAACACATCTTCATTCAGAATTAATGCAGAAAAAATATTTTTCCCCCTCTCTGCCACAGGATTTGTTCATTTTCTCTCTGCAGCAAATTGTTGTGACAATAAGGAAAAGCTGCAAGCTCCCAGTTCTCAGCCTATTGAAAAGACAAAAGGAAAAAAAAAATCTTTGGACAGCTGCTGGCCTGCAGGAAGCTCCAGGAGTGGAGACCCACCATGCTGCATCCTAATTGCATCCTTGGGGAACAGCAAAGAGCCCCAAACACATCCAGCAGAGGCAGAAACAGCAACACCACTTGACAGGACATCTCAGCTGCTTCTTTCTCCTCCAGAACCCACAGTTTCAGCCATATGGGCTTTTCTTTTATTTTCTTTTATCAGTCTCTATCTCTTGTGGTCATGGGAAAGAAATAACCCCTTCATCTGTAACTGATTAAGGAGGTTGGTGCTGGAGCTTGCAAGGAGCCTGAGATGAGAGCTGGTGGAGATTTGAAGAGCCCTGCTCGTCCTGTGAACTGTGTGCTGTGACCTCCTGGAGGGATGGGTGTCACTGCATGGAGTCTGCCTTGATCAAGAGAGGACAACTGCAAAAGGGAAAAAAAAAAAATAAAAAGCATCACATACCCCAAATGACCTCTGAAGCTAGGACTACACAAAAAATCTGCCCCAGCTTGGAAACCTTGAGGCAAGAGCTTGAAATCCACTGTGTCTGTGCAAGGAGGACTTTCCAGAGAAAGAAATGTTATTTGGGAAAGCAATCCTGGAACTCTGAGCCCTGTCTGAGCAATGGAACTTGAAGAACGTTTGCCTCTTGCATTGTTTTGGGTTTGTCCTCCCCTTGGGAGCAGCTGGGTTTTCCCCGTGTTATCCCATTCTCATGGTTTTGTCTATTTTGGCATCACCTCTGCTTTCCTGGCTTTTTTTCCTGTGGGACGAGGATTCCATGGACAGCTCCTGTGAGGCACAAACTGCCCCCAGCTCTGGGTGTGTGCTCCTGCACCTTGCTCGGGGAATTTAATCACCATGAAATCCTTGCTCAAGGCACCAGGGGAGGGGATTGAGGAGCCGGCAGGGATTTGATTTTGGGGACATTGAGCCCAGCCCAGCTGAAAACCTCTCTGCTCAGAGCAGCAAAGCCAAGCCTGGGGGGATGATGATGCAATTGGGGCCGAGGAGATTTCCCCATCCTCGGCTCATTTAAAGCAGGTGAGAAGCTGTGGAAAATTCTCTGCAAACAGCACAGCTCATCGTGGGAGAGAATTTATCCCTGGACAGCCAAAGGAGGGGTTGCCAAAGGCATTTCAAAAGCTCCTTTAGCCTTCAGCAGGGAAAAGGGAAACCAAGGAAGAACACCTGCTTCAAGGAATAGGAGCAATCCTGGAGAGCACATGCAGAGCGTTTGGAAAATGGATTTGTCAGGCAACTTGAATGGAAATGTTATTCCTGAAGTTTAAAATGTTATTCTTAAAGTTTGCCGTCAGATTTGTGCATATTTTAACCAAAAACCCACAGCAAAACCCAAACAAACGTGGGATAAAAGCCCTGAGGGTGAGCAGAAGGAACAAATCCCACGTATTTGGGAAATCTGGGGGAAATCTTTTTTTTTTTTTAGAGAGGCTGTTTGAGCCATTTTCACCCTTTCTGTCAGCATTTTGCTGGATGCAGCTCACCAGAGAATTTATTTCATCCTGTTAAACTCTGTTTAGTGGGAGTAGCACAGCCTGTGGAGGAAAATCAACGATGCCAAGGTAAATCTTCCCCCAGTTATTAGTGCTGGGAAGGGGTGGGAAGATCTTTAATAATCAGGGAGGCTGAAGAGAGATGTCTGTTTTTCATAATTGCACCGTGCTCCCAAGACAGCTGTTCAGCCATCTTGAAAATCAATGTTTTGATGCCCTTTGAACCTTCTTTTCCTGTTGAGTGTCTCTCCTACAGGTTGCTCCCCAGGATGAAAACAATAAAAGCAAATATATAACAGTAAAGGCCTGAGGTTAATGTCTTTAACAAGATAATGTTACTTAAGGGAACTGTAAACCAAATCATTCCTAAATTCCATTTGTTCTTTGCAATCTAGGATATATTATGAAACCATATGTGTGCCTATGGATTTTTTACAGGAACACAACTGCATTTTCACTTTGTGTGTTCCAATATTCCAGTATCACACGATTTGCTGAGAATTATTATTATTCTAACTATTTATAGTTCTATTAATATCTTGCTCTTGCAGCTGTGCCATGAAGAATCACAGCCCAACGTGGCTGGCTGTGGGTTAAATCTAGATCTAAACAAATTTGCACCAGGTCGTTTTACCAAGAATTTCTTGCTTTGGATTGAGTATCACAAGGAAATTCAGTCCAACCAACTGGCACATGCTCTTATTATTTTTAAATTTTCACCAGCGAAAAGCTTGCAAAAATTGCTTCAAGCTGCCTTCCTTGTGTGTTTAGGAACTTAAAAAAAAGAAAAGCAAACAGGAAAGGGTAAATAATCCTCTGAGCACATGTGCTGGGTTTTACACCCACTGGAAATTCCACTCAAGATATGTTCAGGTAACTCTGTCCAGAAATTCCTTCTGCAGAATTCGCAGACATTCCCTGCAATTCAATTAGCTGCCAGCAAATTTGATCTGAAAGGGGACCCTGACTCTGTGTGTGTGTTTTTTGCCTTGATTTTCATGGAAATGGGAGCCACAAAGAAATGCAGAGCAAAGGAGCCAAAGGAGTTTATTTAACTTTCTATTATCTCCAATGCTATAAAACTTGGAAATGAAACAGAAACAGAATCCTACAAAACCTTTTGGAGGTTGTCCAGAAAAAACCTTAAGGACACTTGTTCCTGCTGATGTCTGCACCACTGGATTAATTCCCATTAAACCAAGGGAAGGAAAATCCCTGCCAGTCACAATCACTCGAGGAGGGCAAAAATCTGAATTTCTTGTGCCTTCAAATTGCAAACTTACACAGAAACAATGGATGCAAGAATTTAATCACCGTGAAAACCCCTGAAAGTTTGGAAAATCTTGGCCTGGGTCCAGTTCTTCCTCCTCTTTTCCTCCTCCTGAATTTGTCAGGAATATTTATTTGGCTTCTTGTCTGCCACAGGGATCAGGCAGAGTGGGAATCAAGAATCTCCACGTGGTCAAGATGGAAAAAGACAAATTTCTTTTATTTATAGTGTGGATAGCTTTAATCAGCCCTTTTAATTAACCCAGCCTTCCCACACCATCCCACTGCTCATTAATTGTCCAAATTCTTCCTTCTGTGCCAGCAGCAGAAGGATCAGAACCCTTCTCCCAATATTTCCCAGGATAAAATTAAATTTTCTCAACTCAGATTGCACCTGCCTTCATCCACAGGGTTTTTATAAAGGAAGGAGATGCTGGTTAAACCAGCAAATATTTTAATTCATATTAATTATTAGCAAGGTGATGATTTTCCTGGCAGCAATTGTATTCCCAGAAATAATATTTTCTGT
Source organism: Toxostoma redivivum (assembly GCA_013397375.1). Lineage (NCBI taxonomy): Eukaryota > Metazoa > Chordata > Aves > Passeriformes > Mimidae > Toxostoma > Toxostoma redivivum. Next base: position 33,074 of record VXBI01000894.1, read on the forward strand.
AGTGGGTTAAAAGAAAATATTAAAATAAATAATAAAATCACAACTTTCAGCGTCTCTCAGTTTTTTTTTTTTTACACTTGGAGTAAATCCTGAATTATAACTTGGAAAAAAAGAAGATTTGATAAATATTTAATTATGAGTGGCAGATTAAGGTGGTAAGGAACAGTTACTCATTATTTTGGAAATCACTCATTACTGGAAATTTCAAATTAAATGTTCAGGCTGTGGTTCTAAAACAAAAATATTTTTTTACACTTATAATTTCAATTTAAAAAACTGGCCTGAGGATGTTTTGGGTACTGAGAGCACAAAGAAATCTAAAAATCCACTGTCCCCTTTGCTGCCACTGGGAAAAGAATGACAAATTCTGAATAAAAATCTGCACTTTTCAATCTAAAAGCCCTTGAGCACTTCTGGCTCTCAGCTCCACTGGTTTAAAGTGGTTTGCAACTGGATTTTCAAGGGATCAGTGTGAAATTTTCATTTGGGATCCCTGGAGGTGCAGATTGGATTTGGGATTCCTGTGCCAGAAGGACAAACTGACACTCCTAATAAACAGATCCCAAAACAGCCAAGCAACATTTACCTCAACCTCCCACCCACCAAAGTTATTTTTAGATTATTTTTTTTTTCCTAAATTAAAAAATAACCACAGAAAGCCCCCAAAATCTTTTAATCTAATCTTGGCTTTATTTTCCCCTTCAATGCCTGAGGGATACAAGATTATTTATAACAGGAAACCTTTGATTTCAGAGCTTTTATGTTTGGGTTTCTGGTTTGTATTTTTTTTTTTTTTTGCAACGTTCCAATTTGCAAAACACAGTTGTTGGGTTTTTTAGGCAAAAAAGCAAATTGCAAAGTGCATCCAAGGGTAATTCCACCCCTGCTTCCTGGTTGGATCCCAGAAATCTGGGAATTTTCAGCTTTTTGTGCTTTTTGGAGAGCGCTGCTTTTAGCCTGAGGCTTTGGAAAAGGCTTCTGGATGAAAACTTAGTCGTTTTTATCAGAAATTTATTATTTTATTCATTTAATTAATAAACTCTCTAGAAACCAGTGAACGTTGAACAACGTGAGTAAAATGGAATGGGAATTATGATTAAACAAAGGAAATAGGNAAATTTTTGCACACAGAAGTTTTCCTCTTGTTGCCTGCACAAATCAAATGGGATTTTAATAAAGGTGTATAATCAGACCCTATATAATCCGTATTTCATATTCCATTCTTATTCCCATATCCCAAATCCCACATCCCATACCCCATACCCCATACCCCATATCCCATATCCCATATCCCATATCCCATACCCCATACCCCATACCCCATCTCCCATACCCCATACCCCATCCCCC
>VXBI01000894.1:35057-54474 GCA_013397375.1 Toxostoma redivivum
CCCATACCCCATATCCCATATCCCATACCCCATCTCTAACCCAAAAACTCTTTTTCTTGCTGTTTATTCCCTCCTATCCCCACTCAAAATAAAATAAAAATCTTCCCATCATGACCAAACTGGAGCCATCACACATGTCCAGGAGAGAGGGAAAAACTTCCCTGACCTGTTTGAAATTAAAATAAATAATTTTAAAATAAATAATTTTATTGCTCGAGGTTGGGGACAGGTAGAAGGTGACAGAGATGGGATGTCACTTGTCCCATCTTTTCCAGGTTCCAACCATTCCAGCAGCTGCACCAGCTTGCTCCATCCAGCATTTCCCATATTCCAGATGTCGGAGTCTGGGACATCCCTTTGGGATCCAGAGCTGTGAGACNCAGAGGTGCCCAGCACCTCCAGGAATCCAAACCCACAGAGTGGAATAAATCTGAGAACATCACTATGAGCTCAAACCATTTAAAATAATAACAAAAATGAAATGCTGCCCTGAGCTCTGGCAAACCCATTCCTTTGAAAGTTGAGTTCCTTTCTTTCCCCATAAAAAATGATGGTTCCCCCTGCCTCTCCTCTCCCTTTAATCCCTGCATTTATCCCAGTTTATTCCAATGCTGCATTTATTCCAATTTGTTCCAGCCCTGCATTTATTCCAATTTATTCCAGCACTGCATTTATTCCAATTTATTCCAGCCCTGCATTTATTCCAATTTATTCCAGCACTGCATTTATTCCAATTTATTCCAGTGCTGCATTTATTCCAATTTATTCCAGTGCTGCATTTATTCCAATTTATTCCAGCACTGCATTTATTCCAATTTATTCCAGTGCTGCATTTATTCCAGCTGACCATGGACTTTCCTTCTCTCCCTCCCTCTTGCTCCAGAGCATTAATGAAAGGGAACATTTTTCTTACTTCCAGGGACATTTTGAAAGGTTTCAAAGCAAATTCTCTGGAAGCCCAAGCAGAACCCACACTTCCCCCACAGCGTGTCCACGGGGAGGATTCCAGCGAGGAGAAATCACCGTGACCCCATTGCCATCAGGAAAAATAAATCATTTTTCTGCCCTTTGAGCTGCACCTCCACGTGGAACAATTTAAGCCTTTCCTGCCACCTCCAGGCACTGAGGTTGGTAATTGAAATGCTGAGATTTGGCCAGCAGACAAACAGGGAATTGTCATCCCTTTGGATCTGCCTTGCTTTTTGGATGGTTTCACTGCCAATTAATCTCTGCTTTTCATCAATAATTAATTTTTTTTCTCTTCCTCTCAAGCAGAGCAAGGTGTTACCCTTTGGAATTTTCATCCCACCATGTCCCTGTGTGAAATGCCTCCAGGCCAGGCAGGAGATTCCTCCAGGGAGGGCTGAGGAATCCATCTGCCTTTTTCTGGGATCCTGGAGTGCTCCAGCTCTCTGCAGGAAGGAGCTGCTCCCTGCCAGCTCTGGCAGGAGGTTTTCCAGGATGACTGCAAGGAATTGGATGGACCTGAGCAACATCAAAGCTGCTCTGGCTCTGAGAGCCCAGGAGAGCTTCAGAAGTCCCTTCCAACCTCAATTATTCCATGGTTTTGATATTTGAGTCTCAATCTTCCTGAGATGGCCAAGCCCAAAGGCAGGCTCTGATTTTATGGAGTTGATTTGGAGAATCATGGAATGGTTTGGGTGGGAAAGGAAAGAGTTAAAGAGTTCATCCCATCCCACCCCTGCCATGGCAGGGACACCTCCCACTGTCCCAGGCTGCTCCAACCTGGCCTGGGACATTCCAGGGATCCAGGGGCAGCCACAGCTGCTCTGGGAATCTGTGCCAGGGTCTCAGCACCCTCAGAGAGAGGAATTTCTTCCCAATATCCCATCTAAACCCACTCTTTTTCAGTGGGAAGCAATTTCCTCTTGTCCTGCCACTCCAGGCTCCTCTCTCCATCTTCCTTGTAGGCTGGAAGGAGGCCCTGGGAAGCTGAAATTGGATGACTCCGAAGCTTTGCCTTCCCCAGGCTGAAAATTCCCAATTTCTAATGCTGCAGCCCCAAAGGAAGTCTTTGTGCTGTGAAAAAATGATTCAAATTGGGTCCCTCCAAGGCTTTCCCTTCTCCAGCCTGAGCAACCCAAATTCCCAATGCTCCAGCTCCGAAGGGAGTCTCTGTGTTGTGAATTCTTATTTTTTTTACATGAATCCTGAATCAGAAAAGTGTGAAGAGGGAGACCAGGAGGAACCACTGAGATGAACTCCAGAAATCCAGAGGCATGGAGCTCCACACCTCCAGCACCCAAACTTTTTCCAAGGCCCTTCCAAAAGGAACCAAAAACCCCTTCAAAGCACATCCATGTGCAAGCACAAGAGGCTGGAAGGCAGCAGAGGGCTCCAGGAAATTCTGCCAGCCCTCCTGGTGTATTTATGTATTTATGTATTTAGGCACTATAAACAGCTTTATTTTTGTGTGCTTGAGTTGTACCAGGGAAGGAGCGAGGGAGCAGCACAAAACCAAGGAAACTTGGCTGGAAAAAATCACCCAAACATGTCAGGATGAAGAAATGTCCTCCAATCCCTCCTTGGAGAGCTCTGGACCCTCACAGGGCAGGGATGGGAACAAAAAGTGCCACCAGCATCCATTGTCGATTTCCTTGGATTTATGCTGATGGCACAAAAAGCTCCTCATCCACCTCTCCAGCTGACCCTGGCATGAACATGTAGGGAACAGAAATGATATCCCAGTTAAAACCAGCTGGGAATTATTCCACACACATTTTCCTCATTACAAGACACCAAGACTTTGACCAAAGCCAGTTTAGTTTCCCTGGACATGGGTTTTTATGGAGGCTTTTTTTCCTTTTTTAAATTGGTGGAGAAAAAGAGGATGACCAGATAATTTCTGCAGCCAATTTTTCTTGTTGCTTTGTCTCTCTTTTAATTTTGATTTTAACCATTTTTGGGGCTGATCTTTTTTGAAAGAGGACAAAAAAAAGGACAAAAAGGACAAAAAAAAAAGGACACCCTAACCCATGATTTGCATCTCCTCCACCTCTGTGCCTTGATCTACCTGTGGGGCAAAAAATTGTGTCTTAATTTAGGCAAAAGCAACCTTAGGAAAGGATCTCCATTCTTCCACAACACATCCCAGGAGGAAACAGCCAAGATGGTTTTTCTGGATAGGGAGAGCTCACTTTGCTCCTCCCAGCTTTCTTTTCCAGTCCTGAAATTCTCTGGGTTGGAATCTGAAAGTTTTGATGCCATCTTGGGGGAAAAAAAAATCAGCATGCACACATCTAAAAAAACTCCAAACAGATTCGAATTCGCTGCTCTGCGTATTCCACCCCAACGTGCACTTCACCAAAATAAATAAAAACAGCTTTTTCCCTTCTGACCTGTCCCATGAAGCTTTACTGGGCCTCCATGTAATCCATGGGATTTCTGCAGCGTTTGGTTTGAACTCAGTAATTTGTATGGCTGCCTGAGGTGCTTCCAAATGTGCTGGAGCTCAGATTTGGTCTCTTCCCAGCTGCCTAATTAAAACCATGGGATAAAATCCTTTGGCTGAGGTGACTCTTAATTCTTCTTTCCTCCTCCTTTTATTTTTTAATCAAAAGCAATGTTCAGAGTCAGGGGATTATTCCAAACAGCCCCTTGGAAAGGGCACCTGCTGGAAATCCTACAGAGGAGTGGAGGACAGTTTTTTTAGATTTTTTAGGTTATGGCACACCCAGGAAAAATCAAATTGCTTGTGACCCTCCTCTCATTGCAGCATTTCGGAATGGTGCCATGAGGAAAAGAAGATTTTCTTCCTTTCCAAAGCCTTAATGAGGATTTTGGAGCCTCTGAGGAGGGAAGAACCCTGGGTGTGGATGACAAAAGTGCTCGAGGTGTCCTTTGGGGAATCAGCAAAACCTGGGAGCAGGGAACACCTTTGCACCCCCAGAGGAAACATCCAGACTCCTTCATGGGGAAAAACTCGAGTGGCAAGAGGCAAAATCTCCCCCTCAACACACAGAGAGTGAATTTGGAAGCCTGTGAACATGAAATTACTTTTTTCCTTCTTGTGTCCATGCAGCCAAGAATAAAAATCTGGGCCTTGTAATTGTTTGGTGCAAGAACTCCCAGACTGAAGTTTGGGTTTTGTGGTATCTGGCTCAGCATGTCCACCTCATGTGGATCAAAGACTACATGGTAGAATTAAGCAAATATAATCAGTGTAATATGATTCATTCTTGTCCTGCACAGCAGATGTTGGAACAGATGTCATGTAAAAAAAAAAAAAAAATTCTGCTGGGGAGTGAGTGTGTTATTTTGAATTAGTGCATTTAAGAGAAGGGAGTATCTTTATTAATCCCATTTAAGGTGGAAGAGAGTATTTATGGCTTTGGTTCCTGGGAGATTATCCTCCCTTTGTCTTGGATTTTGGGCAGCAATCAGTGGTTCCCCATCAGGAACAGGACAGTGCTGGTGGGCTGGGATCCTTCCTATCATCCTGCTCAGCCTAAATATCAGAAACAATATTTAAAACACCAAGGAATGACAGGGTTAAAAATCTGGAGTAATTTCTAACCCTCTATCAGAGGAAAACCTTTCATTTAGCTTGTGTTGTACAACTGCCTTCATTATATTTCGGGGAGTTCCCTGGGTCTTTTCTCCTGTTTGATAAACACATTTTAAAAAAAATCTTTCTTTTTCTGGGATTTCTACATCAGCACTAAAACCAAGGGAGTTCTATTACACACCTGATTAATCACACAATTACAGTAACTGGTAATTAGTGAGGCAAACTCTCTTTTAGGCATCTCCCAGTTTAAAATCACAACTGGAGCAGACCTTGAGCATCCCCAGCCAAGAATGTTTCTGCAGAGTTTAAAAGCTCTGCCTCCTTTGCTTGTCAGAGCTCCACAAACCCTAAAAAAACCCCTCACAGCCGAAAAAGAGCTGCTTGGAAAAGTGCCTGGCTATGAGTAACCCATCTCAAATTCCAGATATTCTGAGGAAAATTGCTTGGTCTGCCAGAGCAGTAGTGCAGGACAGGTTGGTGGGGTTGGGAAGGGAATTTCTTCCATGTTTAGTGAGATTCCTGTTTGATTATCCTGGATTTTAATCAGCTGATGGGAAAACCTCAGGATCCAAGTGGCTTTTCCTTATCAGTCCCATTGGCTGGAGAGCTCCAGCAATCACTCTTTGAAAAGGAGGAGAAATCAAAAACCAAAGAGGAAGCTTTGGGGTGACTCTGCTCCTCCACTCAGCATTTTTCTATCAGAAAAGAACACCAGGCCCTTCATCTTCCAGGGTCATTAATTTCTTCAGGGATCCTGGATGGTTTCCCTCTGAATCTCTGTGGAGATGCTGCTTTTTATAACCAGCCAATGTCACAGGGGAAAGTTTCTGCAGCCAGCACATTCACTGAGCCACCAGTGCTGACATTTCCCCTGTGATGTGGCTTTGTTAACTCTGGCCATCCACATAAGGTCATTCTTTGCCATTCCACATCTACATTACAGCAAACCAGCAGTACCTGCAAAAACCAGACTCAATCCCATCATTTCATTTATTACTCGTTGCCCTTCAAGATAATTTGAGTCTTTTTTCCCTGATTTTCTCATTTTCTTTGCCATCAGAACACGTTCCTGCTCTGTCCACAGCACACAGAGAAGTTGCCATGTTTTGGAAACCTTTCAAGTGGTGAACATATTTAGATGTGTGCCTGAAACACAAGCCTGTGTTGTTGTTATAAGGGTATGGATCTTACTTTAGCTACAAGGCTTGGGAATTCAATTAGGAGAAGAATGTGGAGCAGGAGGCAGCAGAAAGCTGCTGGTTCAAACTCTCCCTAATTCTGATTTTCCCTGGGATCCTCATCCCATCACTTCACCCCCACACGTGCCTGATCCTTTCCCATTCCTTTATTCCCCCCCTTTCCAGAATCTTCTCCCAGAGTCAGCAGACAGGCTGGATATTGGATCCAGACCCCAAAGCTCCTACCTGGGCTCCTTTCCAGCCCTGTATTTGTAAAAAGGCTTTTCCTGAAGAAGCCTTTCAAAGGGAACACATGCCCACACCTCGCTGTATTTTGGAGAAAGCTGAAATGACCCCTGAAGCAAATCCCTTCTGTGACCCCTCCTGTGCTCCAGGGGCTGAATTCTGTCCTGCTTTTACCCAGGAGCTGCACCACGACGCTGCTGCTTGATGGCCACCATGGATTATTTTCATTTTTCCAAAGCAGAGGAGACAGGGCAAAGAAACGCTCCAGGCAAAATTCTTGCACACAAAGTGCTCGAGCCCTAAAGGTGTGATGAAAGCATAATCCTGCACATAACCCTCAGTTCTGCTGCCTAAAATAATACTCCAGGATGCTGGCAGGGGAATACTACGCTTCCTGTGAGTGTTTCAGTTCACATTCTCCCAAAAATAACACAGCGACTGTTAACACCTGCACTTTTCAACATTTCCTTGCTCACAACAAGGAGATTAATGGGTTCCATTCAAAAAGACCTTTTTGACCTCATTTATGATGTTGAGAAACTCAGGAAATTGCCTGCTAATCCAAAACTTGATAATCCCAGGTTTCTGCAGGAATGATCCCGGCTGGAAGCGCTCGGAGGGAGAAGGGTTGGATCCAGGTGGGACAGGATCCACAGGGAACCACAGCAGGTGGATCCCGGTGTTCAGGGATGAAGAGGAGAGGTGGGAATGCAGGAATGGAAGTTGCTCAACCTTCCCAGTGCTGCAGACAACAAGAACAACTTCATTTGGCCAAGACTTTATTCCATATTTTGGAAAAACGTGGGAAGATGGGAGCCCTGGGGGATTGCAGCAGCTCCCAGGGGCTCCAGGCAGGATCAGGCCAGGCTGAGCCTGCAGACAGATCCTGGAGGGACCCAGGAGCAGCTCCTGATGGCTCAGGGCCACAGCAGCTGGGAGCTGGCATGGGGAGCAGGAGCTGCAGGTTGGCTGCTCCTGGAAAAGCTTGGAAAAGCAGATGGCATCACTTTGTGCCTCTGCCTGAGATTTCCAGAGGATGTTTTCTTCTACTTTTGCATAGACAGCTCCAACCTGCTGCTTTTAATTTCACAGAAGACTGGAGGGTATTTTTTTATCTTTTTTTTTGTTTATTTTCAATGTATTTATTTATTATAAACATGGACCAAACCCCAAGAGTTTGTCAGAGAGGTCCAGCCTTGAGAAAACAGCCTTGCCCAGACTGTTCAAAGTGCATCAGCACCTCTACCTGCTTCTGCTTAAGGAAACATCCAGCCCCTTGATCAAGTGCCATCTTAATTACAAGCTTTGCAAAGAGCACAGATGAGCCAGGAAAAAGCAGAATTAAGGAGCTGTGCAGCTCCTTCACAGCAGGAGGGAAAATAAAAATGAATCCAGTGCCCAGATCCAGCACAGGATGGGCAGGGGAAGCTGAGGATGCTGTGGAGAAGGAGCAGCCTCAAAGAAGGAAGGTTTGTGCAGGACAGAGCCACTTCTGTCTGATTAATCCCAGAATTGCAGTAATTGATGCAAATCTTGTCATTAGTGAGGCAAACTCTCTTTTAGCCATTTATCTGCAGCTTTAGTGACCACCCAGAAATTCCAGTTTAATTCCATAGACACGGCTGGAGCAGACCTTGAGCATCCCCACTCTGCTCAGCCAAGAATTTTTCTGCAGGTTTTATATTTCCCTGAAATCCTATTTGTCCTCATGAAGAAACTCAGCCCCTAATTAATTCAGAGGAGCCCCAATTAAGAGCTGCCTTGCCTGGGGAAGGAGGTGAGTGTTTCCCAGGGAATGGGTTTGTAGTGCTCCATTGCCACATCCTCCTTTTCCCCAGGCAGTCCCTGCTCCTCTGGAAAATGGAAAGAGCAGAGAGGTTGGAATGGGGGTGGAGCAAAGAGCAGGAGGTAAATATAAATATTCCACAGCTCAGGCTCTCTGTAGGAGTGAAGTTGCAGGATCCTCTCAGAGCCAGGGAAGATGGGCACATCCAGAGGGAGATCCCAGCCCAAAACTGGCAGGGACAGACCCAGGCAGAGCCTTCCCAGTGCTGCTGCTGCCTCCCTGCTCGCTCTGATCCCTTTGATTCCCATCTCCTCCCTCCTGCTCCTCTGTCATCCTTCAGTGCCTCTCTCTCACCCCAAACCTTTCCCTGCTCAGCCCAATTAACCATCTTAATAAACTCAAAAAATATTGGATTCCCAGAGCCAGAGATGCAAATTCCTCAGGTGTGAGAGCAGGAAATAACAAGGTGCCCCCATTGTGGAGATTTTTTTTCCCAAATTGTTCTGATGGAGTTGTTTTGTAGACCCAAAGCAGTGAGGGGGAGGGAAAAACCCCCTGTGGGTATTTGAACCTTTTTGCTCCATAGGAAGTTTTCAGGCAGCTCCAAACAATTGGGGCTGAGAAAGTTGAGCTGATGCTGTGTTTGTACACGGGACTGGGATTGTTCAGGAGCCTGGGCTCTCCACAGAGCTGCAGGAAGCTCAGGGCACAGCTGAGCATACCCTGGCCAAAGTTCCTGCAAGGATTTTCCCAAGGCATGCTTTGTGTGCTGCTGGAAAAACAGAAAAATCACAACTATATCAAGAAACATATCAATAATCCTCTTTTTATTTTGGTTGATCAGGGTAAAATTCAAAGAAACTTGGTCAAAATGCTTAGAAATGTCTTTGTTTTTCTTAGGGAAAAGTTGAAGAATTAAACACATCCCCAACTGCCTTCTAATGTGTTTTTTCCAAGTTTCTTGCTCATTCAGTTTTTCCAAAGATTACTTTCCCTCTGTAAAGGTAAAGGAAGTTAAAGAACTATATAGGGAATTTTATTGACAGCTGTTTGATTGGCTTTGACTCGAGCTGCAGTAAGAAAATGTTGGATCTGCTGATTTCTCACTGTTCTTATCCGACCATGCTCCAAAAAATGCTTCTATTCTCTTAAACCACAAATTAAATGCCTTTGTCACTGCAAATAATGCTGAAGATGCTCAGCCTGAGACCTCTTCGTGTTCTTTAGGTTCCCTCCATGAGAATATCACAAAAATTCCATGTACAGTCCCCTCAGTTGTGTTATCACCAGCTCCATTCAGACCCAGGGGTTCATAATTGCAACAGAAGAAATTTCTCAGCTAAAACATAAACTGGGTGATGGGAAGAATATAGAGAAAGGGGAAAAAAGTGTAAAATAGTGCAGGAAGTTATCTCTGAGCAGAAAAAGTAAATATTTTATTCCAAGAAGGGTTTAAAACTGAGATATTTTCTGAGCAGGCTCCCTGCTTGTGAGAGAGTGAAATGTTTTATCCTTCAAGAGCAATGGATAAAATAAGAACCAGCAATAGAAGCCTGATCAATGCATTGCTCCAGCTTAAGTTGGATTTTATTTGGATATAAACCATGGCAGGGGTGCAATGGGATGGGCTTTAAGGTCCCTCCCAATCCAAACCATTCCATGATCCTGTGATTCCATGAAATCTTTACATGATGATGATCCTAAACCTGCATTTAAACCTGACTGACCTTCATGGGTGGCCTGGAGGCTCTTGGATGTACAGGAGCCGTTTCTGAAGGGTTGAAGAACAGCAAAAAATCCTAAAATTGCTGCCTAAAGCCCTTCTCCAATGGTGAGGAAAATAGGATGGGAAATTCCCACCCAAATTTGAATCCTGACAAATCCAAAAAAATCCTAAAATTGCTGCCTAAAGCCCTTCTCCAATGGTGAGGAAAATAGGATGGGAAATTCCCACCCAAATTTGAATCCTGACAAATCCCTGAAAAGCCACTGAATTGAGATTTGGATTGCTGATTTCTCCCAAGATAAATTAGGCTCAAGTAGCAAAAATCTTTCTGATGGGGGTAAAGGCTGAGATTTATGGGTTTCAAGCTCAAGAAAAACCAGAGTGCAGCAGTGGCTCCATCCAACCATGAGTAATTAAATATTTTCAATTTTTTTTCTGAGAAATGAGGGAGCTGATTCAGAGATCACATCCTGCTCAAAATCAGGGAAAAGCAACTTCTCCTCTGCCCTCTCAGCCTCCTCTGCACTGCTTGGATTCCAAAACCAACCCAGATATTCCAAGGAACAGGAGGGATTTCCAAAACCTGCAGAACAACCAGAAAGCTGCTCCTAGGCATGCACAGAGCATTTTGTGCTAATCAGGGAGCAATCTCCTCTGCAAAATATTATTCATGGGACTGAACATCATCCAACTGCAAAAACATTTTCTTAACTTGTGGGTAAACAGTCTCCAGCACTGGCCTCTGCCTCCTAGCATTAAGGTAATTTCACACTTGAAAATTTCACAAATAAAACTTCCAGAGCCGCTTGGAGGAAAATTGTGGTGAATTAAAAAAAGCAGCAATCCAGTTTTGTCTAAGCTGCTCTGGTCTTTGTTTCAATTTCTTTGCCTGATTTGAGCTGAGCTTCTGAATTAGGAGCAGGGAATCGGGGATTTTTTTTTTTAAAGATGCAGTTTTAGGGGAAGAGTGTTATTCAGAGAGCAGCAGGCAGGGGAAGAAGCACACTGAGGTCAAGGCAGGAAGAAAAAGCCAAGTAGGAATTAAACAAGGGTTGAGTGTGCCCAACAAACACCAGATGAATCCTGCCTGCATCCTTCTTCTGCCTCGTTTGGTGCTGGGGTTTGAGACACAGGGACCTCAGAACAGGCTGTAAATGAGATTTTCCAAAATCTCAGTATCAGAGGTAATCAGAGAGATTTCCTCATGGCTGAGGGTTTGATCCAAGCTCACAGGGTCTTTTTCTAAAGCTCGTTTATAATCTCATTTTTATAAAATTAGTTATGGGTACCTGAGCAGGCACAAAGGAGTGAGGCCAAAGCTCTGCTTGGGACATCAAGGAGTGCCCTGAGCCAGGATCCAGCACAGGTCAGGGGCTGATCCCCAGCTCTGGCTCAGCTCTTCCCACAAAGCTGAGCTCAGCTCATCCTCCAGCACTGCCCCAGCACAGCCCAAACTCCTCCCTGGACTCCACCGAGCCCTGCAAGCCCAGCCCAGCATCACCACCTTTTGGGGCTGTTGGAATGTGACCTTTTCTTCCTGGTTCCTCCTGGAGAGAAGGAACATCTCCATGCAGGTCTGCTGCCCACGTTCCAGCTCATTCTTCACCCCACTTTTGACATTCAGATCAGTCAGACACCTCCAGCCCTGGAACATTTAATTACACCTCGTGCCATCATTTACCTTGTCCACTAAGCCTTTGATTACATTAGGCAAGAAAGAAAATTTCATCTATGCTCTCCAGCTATTCCTTAGGCTGAAAATAAAACTGGAATTGGCCAGAAAGAGATGACATTTTTCTTCAAGACAGCTGAAGGAAGCATGAAAACTGCTGTCCAGGATATCCGGGACTTGGCTGGGTCCTTCTCCTCCCTGAGTTTTCTCACCAAATGATTTTTGTTTATTTTATTAAAAAGTCTGTTCCTCTTTGACAGGTGTCCTATAGGCAGAAAATGTGTTTTGGCTAAGGACAGGACTAATTCTGGGTTTCTTCTCAGGAGTAATGGAAGTTTCTCTGCTGAAGGTGCACAGCAGAAATATTCCTGTGTTTAACTCAACGTGATGCATTCAGGAACAGAACTTCAGGAGGGATAAAATGATGGAGAATTGAAAGGTTCCAGTAAAAATGGAAGTGAACTCACAGTGGCAGGTGAAATAGGAATTGTGGAATTGGAAATGGAATGGAGCAGAATGTTGAACTTTACAGAGGTTTGGCAATTTCAGGAAGGAGTTTTTTAAAATTAAAATCTAAATTAAAAAAAAAGAAAAACCCACAATAAAAATGGGCAGTTAGCCAGGATTCACTCAGCTTTTAAAACACCCAGTTATGAGCAAATACATCAATTTAGTTCAAAGTTGAATATTCTGGAAATTTGCTGAATCTGCTCTAGCACTAAAAGAAGTTACCAAGAACCACCCTCCTCCCTCCCACCCCTGCCACACCCCAGGGTCACTCATGGCCCTGCCCTGTTGGGTCACCAGGGCTGGAAAATCCCAATCCATTGGGTATTTTTTAAAAAGGCACCATCCAGGAACAACAAGATTCACTGCAAAACCCTCTGCAGCTTTTAAATTCAACACCTGAACCCCAATAATGACAGGGGGTGTGAGGACACAGATCCTTTCTCTCATCCATAGGAACAACTTCCTGATTAATTGATTCCCTAATTAATTGAATTAGCAGAAAAATGAGCCCTACAAAACTCACCCAGCCAGGTGAGATGAGTCCCAGGGCCAGTGGAAAGGAAAGGAAAGGAAAGGAAAGGAAAGGAAAGGAAAGGAAAGGAAAGGAAAGGAAAGGAAAGGAAAGGAAAGGAAAGGAAAGGAAAGGAAAGGAAAGGAAAGGAAAGGAAAGGAAAGGAAAGAAAAGGAAAAGAAAGGAAAGGAAAGGAGAAAAAGGAAAAAGGAAATAACGTGGCAAGAGGAGGGAAAAGGCAGGATTGCAGTGATGGAGATGAATCCACAGCATTTTGACATGATCTTACCAAATAATTCCTGATTTTGCTGCAATTCATCCCAAGGTTATGGAGAAACTCAAATGCTGCCCTGAAGGATGAGCCTGTGAAGGAGTTAACAGAGGAAAAATCCCATGAGCAGGAGTTTGGGGTTTTATTTGCCACAGCTCAAGCTCAAGGAAGAAACAGCAGAAGAATGAATCAGTGAGAGCTGGGAAAGGATCTCAGATGAATAACTGAAGTCAGGGAAGGACAGAGACAGCTGAACACCTCATCAACACGAGCATCACCCCCAAACTCCACAAAACAAAGCACCAAGTGATTCAACTTTAGCTATGTGTCCTGCTCAGGCAGTTGCTTAATCACCCTAATGAACACAAATAGCCTCCAGAATTTAAACCCTCTGTTAAATATGAATATAAATATTTCCAATAAATTTCATAGCAGACAATTTGTACTTTGAGTAGAAGTACCAGAATGCTCCATGGTGATTTTTTTTATTTTTTATTTCATCTTCACAGTCAAGCTGCCCATTTGGAAAAAAAAAAAAAAAGCGGAGGATGAACCCTCTTAAGCAGATTTTCAAATAATGGACAGGTTTATTTGCTTGGGGAATGAAAAAAAAGGAATTTCACCTCACACAAAGCCTTTTGTGGGTTGCCAGCACTACAGGATTGATTAGGAAGGCTCTTAATGACTAATAGATGGATGGGCTTGATTATTCCTAGAAATTTTCCTTACAATATTGAATTTGGAGAAACTGCCCAATTTCCATGCAGATCTGCTCCTTAGGATCCACCCAACCACACTGTGGTCACTTTTGGGCCCTATAAAATCAGAGCGGGATGCTGCCCATGCGTGAAACGAGTGACCCAGAGCTCAGGCAGGGAGTTTAAGTGTTTTTAGGATATTTCAGGGAGAGCTTCCACGCTCTCCAATGTGTTGATCCATCCCCTTGGCCTGGCAAACATCCCGAGGTGGCTGTTCCTCCCCTCCACAAGTGGAGAAGAGAGGAGGAGTTAGAAAGCTGACATGGCAAAGCTCCAACCCTCTCCAAAGATATTTTATTAAATCCAGCAATTAATATCCCAGAGCATTGCCTGCTTCAGCAAAGCCAATCCAATGTGTGGGGAAGAAGGGAGTGATTTAGAAACTCCTATTTCTTGGACAGGGGCACACTTAAAAAGGTTGATCTCATAAATCTGTGGTTTCTGTGAGTTTTTAGGTTGTGTGTCTGGGCACTCCCACAGCAGATAGTGGGACGTGTAACATTCCCAAGTCCATGAACCCCAGTCACATGATGGTAATTACTGGAGACCTTGAAACACAAAGACCAATAAATTCAGCATGAAGAGCACAGCTCCTGTTCACTTACTCACAGCACAGAATTTGGCCAGAATTTGCATGGGAAGGTCTTATCCCTTCAAGAATCGTGATTTCTCAACATGTTGTTGATCCTTTGGATACCTCTGACCACATTTAGACAAAGAATATTCCACTCAAATGTCTTTAAAGGGTCCAAAATTTCCAACCCAGCGGGTGCTGGCTCCTGATTCCTGGGGCCTCTTTGGAAATTCAGCATCAGGAGCTCTTGAGAGGGGGGAATTATAACAAAGTATAAGTGAAGTTTTCCTTTCCAAGTACAGAGCACAGAGTTGAGTATCTTGGGCTGACAGGATAAATATGGGATCACTTCATCCCAGGGAACATGGATCACATGTACCCTGGAGAGGGAAACCACTGCAATGGTGTTGGAGTCTGGGACATCCCTTTGGGATCCAGAGCTGTGAGACCCTGTCAGGGGCTCTGAGACCCTGGGATGATCCCAAAACATCTGTGGGGTTGATTATAGCCCTTGGAACAAATCACCAGCTTTATCTGAGAACTTAAAAGTCACAGGAGTTTAAGNAATGGGGAAGCAGGTAAAAAATGGGGCAGGAAAACAAAAATTCACCACCCACTGCAGCAGATGAGAAGCACCCAGAGTTCAGCATCTCCCCAGAGCAACCTCCTGCAGCTGAATCCTGCTTGTTGTGCAAAAACTCCCATTTCCAGAACCATCACCAGAGATTATCAGGAGGAAAAGCAGAGATGCCCATCTCTGTGCTGCTCCATGGGTCTCTGACTGAGCCTTGGTGTGCTGCTGTGACTCAGGAGCTGAGCAAGCACAGCCTGCCCCAGTGCTGGACCCTGCTGCCAGCTCTTTGAAGGGGATGAAAGGTCCCCAGCTCGGCCAGAGCACACTGGCACCTCTCCACCTCCTCGGAGATTTACATATGTATTTTAAAATGAAGCACTCATTAAAGCACTGCCTCACTGGGATAATTGCAATTATCCCATTCTTTTGGTGGCCCACTGTAAACACAGAGTTCACTGTCTTGTCTTTTGCTGGAGCAGGAGAGTGATCCCAATCCCAGCACTTCCTCTTTGGCAGCAGGCGATTCCATCTGAATCACCACCCGGCTCTTGCTTCATCCTCAGGCTCTGATGGTCTGATAACATTTACTCAGAACTCCAAGCAATTAAAACTGAGATGACACATTAAAACAATCCCAATTTAGAGTCCATCTTTAAATGATTATTTAGAGCTGATTGGGAAATGGAATTTCTGCTCTGCAGGGAAGTCAAACGTTTCAAAATTCCCTTTCATCACAGCCTGGAATGCAACCTGAATTTGGCTTAAATCCCATCTTAGTTGGACTTTCGGCACCTGGGACTTGCAAACTGCTTAATGTCAGCCGTCACTTCATCCCACAGAAAAGTGCAGATGTTTCCACATGGGGGGACAGCGTGGCCTCCATTAAAATGCACTCAGCACTGTCCCATTAATTAGCCTCAGGACAGGCACAATTCCTGCTTTTTCCCCAAAGCCTCCACGTGGGCATGGCTGTGCCCAGACCACACCCCACACATGAGGGACAAATCCAGAATCACCAGGGCAAAATGCAAGAACTTTTGTGGAGCAGAGCCAGAGTTCATGAAGAGGGAGTTGTGACCTTTCTGAACTGGACAGAGATGAAATTTCCACTTTTTCATGGGAGAATCCACCCAAGGACAAACAGGGAATGTCACAAGAGGATTTCTCCCATCCTCTCTTTTTACATATAAGGGAAGGCAGCAGTCAGTGTGTGCAAGGAGCTGTCACAGCCCAGCAGGGAGTGGAGATGGAGATTCTCCCTGACAGAGGAGCACTGTGGTCTCCCTCCTCACTCCTCACACACTGCAGGCCCTGAATTCCCTTCTGTAGTGATGGATTCATCCAACACAACCAGATCCAAACTCATGGAGCAAACCACTGGGAAGGCATCACACTGGAGCACGACCACGCTGCCACAAAGACCCACTTCCTATCAGAATGGAACAAAGGTTTTTATTGGAAATAGCTGGATTTGGTGATTTTGAACTGGTATTTCTTGCCAAAACCGTGCTCATCCATACTCTCTAACCAAGTTCACTGTCATTTTTGGTTACCTGTCTCAAGGGTGAAGGAGAGTGGGTGGATGAGGTCCAGACACGACTCCATGCAAGGAGCAAAATCTCTCCCAGCTCCCAAATTTATTTGGGTGCTTGCCTTGCTGCTGTCTGGCCACGGATCCGAGTCCCCTTCCCTTGCTCCTGGTGGGGCTGTGGTGCTGCAGCAGCCCATGGTCCTGCCCCTGCAGTGGAGGATGGAAAGCCTGAAGCCCTCCCTGTGCTGCACAATCCATCTGCTGCAGCACTTGGACATGCCTGGAATTTTTTGTCCAAGGCAGGGCTGCAATCGTGGCAATTAAAGGCACCATTCTTCACCCCCGAGTTGTAAAGGGCTCTCCTTTCACAACTGCTTGAGTGATGGGTCATTACTCAGCTGCCTCCACAGAAAAACTATTTTCAGTGAGTTCCTTGCAAATTAAGTGACTTTCTGGTTTATTGAACTTGCATTGGCTTGAGTGGCCTTGTCATCACCCGAGTCCCTTTGACTCCTGCAGCAAAACAGCCCCAAGGAAATCTGCCATAGCTGAGCAGGTGGGGAAAGAGGGAGCAATGGCCTTTGGAGGGTGAAAACACATTTCTGACTCTGAAGAGCTCCTGAGGAAGAAAATCACAATATGGGCTCTGATTCAGCAAAGCAATTAAGTATATGCTTTAAGTCAAAGCCTTGCTTAATTCCTTTGACTCCAATGGGATTTAAGCAGAGACTTTACACTGAGCTGAATTCAGGTCTAAAAATTCCTCTGGCGTTTTTTTCCTTCTGGATTACAGTGAAAGAAAGTGGCTACAGTGCATGCCTCGAGAAGCAGAGGGGTGATGAACTGTGATGCACATCCAGCCTAATGTAAAGCTTTAAAAATCACTTGGCAGGAGCTGAGCCATAAATTAAGTTGCTCAACTGGTGGTGCTTTGCAACCAAAGCCATTGTCTTCCAAGGGCTTGAGCTTCACAACTTCCCAACTGGCCCCAACTCCACTGTGGCTGCTCAGGAGGAACTTTACACTTGATAAGTCCTCTAATATAGCAGGGAGAGTCCCTCCCTCCCTCCTGCTCCCCTCCTACCTCTTTAATGAGCATCCCCATTAGCTTTGGAGTACAAAGGGAGTTCACTCTGTGAGCCTTTGTGTTCTTTGCATGTTAGGAGGGCTAAGGAGCAGTTCAAAAAGCAATCTGCCCAGAAACCACAGTTTATGAGTCCCAGAAGTTTCATTTGCTCAGGTCAGACTGAAAGCTTGGCTGAAGATACAGTAGAAATTTTTCTCTGTCAGGCAACAGAAAGCAGTACAAAGAACCCAGCTGTTAGGTCTCATAGCCCAGGCCTCTAATTAAAACAGTGGAAAATTAGATAACTTCACAAATTCATCACTGCCACCACTGGCTGTCAAAAAAAAAAAAGCTTGGGGGTTACCACCCACCTTTTGTTTATGTTGCTGACCAGTGTCTCCATCTTGTGTGTGTGTGTGTGCACAGAACTGAGTTTTCCTCCCTCCCCCCTGCTCTCAGCCACTTTTTGCACCTCATTCAAAAAAACTTCAGATGAGGCTGAAAAGGGGCTGTAAAGCAGCTTTGCAGACATGCCTCCCCACACAGATTTTAAAGTTTTTTTTTTCCTATGAGGGAAAATTAAAAAAGCTCAATTTTATTGTCTCAGAGGAGGAGGAGGAGGAAGGGCAATGATTCTTCCCAAAGATGTAAGACACAGTCGGTGTGGTGCTTCTGAATGTCTGGCCTGAGGTCAACAAATGTCACTTGCAGCTCATGATCAACTCTGTATTAAAAAAAAAAAAAACAACAACCAAGCAAACAATGTCTCCATCCATAAAATAAAAGAGGAAAAACCCTGTAGCACCCACACTTCAACAACAGCCAAAAAAAGAAAGCTCCTATTATTTGAGAAGTTAAATTCACATTTGAGTTACAGCAGGTAAGTTCAATAGCCCTCAAAACTAAGAGGGATTAAAAGTGTCTCTTGCATTAAGCCTTGCTTTTAGAAAAAAAAAAAATAAAATTCCTTCAAAGAACAAAGGGGAGCGTTCACACCTTAACAAGGCACACCAAGTATGAACCAGCTCCTCCTGGCACGGGGGACCAGGAGGGGAAGGACCATGGTACCACACAGGGCAAGAAGAAGATTAAAGACACAAACATTTTATAAACACTGACGTGGGAAACAAGTTGAGGGTTGGGCCTGGGAATTGTTCTCAGCTTAACTTTCATTTGAGACTGTGGGGTAGAGGAGAAACAGGGCAGGTGCTCCAATCCACAGGGTGACACCCAAAAAAGATGTGGCCAGCTCTGTGATTTGGTGGTTTTTTAATCATAAACCCTGTGCTTTTTAAATAAAAACTCAGTTTTTTAAAATTATAAACACCCGACTATTCAATTCCCAAGTGAATACCCGAATCTGTGGGCAGAGCCCAAGCAGCCAAGGCTGGTGAGGGCAGCAGGTTCCACGTCCCTGTCCCCCAGGGCTGGGGACCTGCAGCTTGTGCTGCTCCACTGCTTTCTCTGCCCTGCTGCGTTTGGGAAATGTGGAAAAGGAGTATTTTGGCAGAAAAAGTAGGATTGCAAGAGCATGGATAAGAATAGAGCTAATAAAGACACTCTCCAAGATGAAGAGAAAGATGAGACAAAGATCTACGTCAAGACCGTGGCTACACTGACCCATTAATTAATTTCCAGTCACAGAGCAGGAATAACTTCCATTCCAGAGCAGGAATTTGCTCCTCTAGTAAAAAAAAAAAAAAAACAAAAAAAAAAACCAAAACATATTTGCTTAAAGGCTGCACGGAAAGCACATGTGGTCACTTGAACCAAACACATTTTGCCTTACACCAAAGAGGAGCTGAGGGCATCCAGAGCCCCCAGCAGCTCCAAAGTGGCTCCATCAAAGCTCTGAGGGATCAAACACCACGGCTGCTGCTGGGGTGGCCCTGAAGGATGGAGCTGAGGCTGAGCACGTGCCCACACAGCCCTGGCTGGAGTCACTGCAGGGATCAGGGGCTCCCAGCCAGCCAAAACCGCGGGGCTGGGGCGGTGATTTGTGTCTTCCTACAATTGGCACAGTCCTTCTCCAAACAAAAAAAGCAGCAGCACCAACCCCTTCCCAGCTCTCACCAACAAAAGGTAAAGACATTGGGAAGGACGGCATTCTCTTGTCACATGTTACCTTCTAAATCTCGAGTCTTCCTTTGTACTCTGACAGTAATTTCACATCTAGACATGGCTGCCAAGCGAGGTTTGTTTGATGTTCTTTCCTGCCTTTGTAATGGAGTTTCCTTTTAAGCAGGAGGAGGCGGAGGGAGAGGGGATGACAGGGGCTTATAAATATGGAAAAGACACTTTTTGGCATAAAATTCACGTCGCATTTAAAATATCTCTATGACTCTTTTCTTTTTCCCGCCCGTGAAGCCGGCCACCTTTGGGATTGTCCACTTGGAAAATGTACTGTTAAAAAAAGAAGCACAGAAGGGAAAATCATCAAGGCTGGAAAATATTCAAGACTTTGGGAAGCAAAAAAAAAAAAA
>VXBI01000894.1:54506-71867 GCA_013397375.1 Toxostoma redivivum
AAAAAAAAAAAATCCACTACAAATCCTGGAGCGCTGTCAGTGTTACCACCTGTGACAGTAAAGTCAAGGGAGCAGTGAGTGGGTTGGTGCTCTCTGGAGTGACCAGGTCTTGGAAAACTTGTGCATTCCATAGGAGGAAGGCCATAATATCCATCCTAGGGCTCAGCAATAAAGTTTGGGATGCTTTCTCCATGTTCTCCATAAATAAGGCAAAGGTGGTGAGGATCCAGCCTGCTGGGACTGTGGTTCACCCATCTGACTCACCCAATTTAACCCTGAGGGGTTAAATTGCACCTCAGAGTAAATGATCCCAGACATCCAAGTGGAATTCCCAAGGTTACACAGGAGGATCATGACAGATGGAAGCAGTTGTCACCCAAAAATCTGGTACCTGATCCTCAAAATCACTGTGCTGATGTTCCCAGAGGACCAGACCTGGGATCCTTCCACACCCAGGGCATAAAAATGACTGATCTGAAACAGCACATGATGAAAAGGACAGGTTGGAATTGTGTTATTGGAAGTTGTGTTATCCCAGGAAAACTCTGAATGGAGGGTGAGATGTCCCAGAAATCCACCAGCCAAACCAGACCGTTGGTATCCATGGGTGGCTGGTGAGCTCAAGGCTCAGCTCCACCCAAATTCTGCATCTTCATTCCCTGAAACTGGCTCAGAGCTCCTCAGGAAGGACCCACACATCTCCCTGCCTTTTAGCAAATAACGGATGTGCCTCTCATTTATCTCCAGGACTCTTTCCTTCAGATTGCTCTTGACACTCCACACTTTGCCTGACACATGAAACCCCCCTCCCCTGACAAATTTATGTGCCTTATAAACAAAAGCTACAAAATGTAGCCAATGGCCCCACATCCCTGCCAATTTGAGCATATGGAAGAACAAGGAGAAGTCAAGGGATCTTTTTTTTTTTTTTTTTTTTTTTGTAGGAACACCAGAGTTTGAAGCAGAAAGCTCCATTAGTCCAGCTAATGAGGGATTGTTCCCCGTGGTATATTCCCCTCAGCACTAAATGACTCAAATGATAGCCCTTCCAACACTTCCCTGGGGAAACTATTCCACAGCCTCATAGATCACACTGTCAGAAGCTTTTGGCCAGATGGATTTCAAAGGCTACGAAATGTGCTCGAGTGTTTGGCTTGGAAACCCTTGAAACAGTTTTGGACTCTCATATTTGTGATACCACAGGCATGAGTTCAGCTGCTGGACCTCAGCAGCCCAGTCCTGCACACCTCTGTCCCCCTGCACACGTCCCCACGTGCGTGGGATTGGGCTCACCCTGCTCCCTGTCCAGGGAAAGGTGCTGCAGGGAGGAGAGTGCTGAGTGTTTGTTGCTCTGTGGGCAATTGCAACCTAAATTGTCTTGAAGGCTTGAAAGACTTGGGCTGATGTTATTCCAGGGGGGAAAAAAAAATATAAAAATAAATCCGGGTGTTTGATGTCATGGAGTTGCCAAGAAATGTCCATAAAGCTACCAGGGAAATTCTGCTGGAGTTTCCCTGTTGAACTGGGGCCCAGGAGCAGCAGATCCTGGTTTTCTGCAGGTGGCTTTCTCTGAGCCTGGCTCCAGAATGTGGAAATCCCATCTGGCTGCTCAGCAGGTGGGATCTGAACTCACTCCTTTCCAGACCCAATTCTCCTCCAGTCCCCATCACCATTTGGGCTCATTGGACCCATTTATCCTCTGGATAAACAGAGCCAAAAAGGGAGAATTTGTCAACTTCCCACTGGAAGGGCCAGGATGGCTCTGCAGAACCCATCCTGAAGCAGAACCTTGAGGAATTTCTGTGGGTGAATCAATGGTTCCCCACAGCTGAAGAACTGAATTTAAAACCAAAACCAGATGAGTCTTCCTGCACCTGGGCAGCACCTCCTGCTCTTCTGACAGCACAGGTTGGATGCTTCAGATCCACTCTGGGATGAAGCATTGCTTGGGAATAACTCAGAGCATCCTGTGGGATTAAATCAGAGTCTCTTCCTAGGGCAGGAATCTGGGGTTGGATGTTCACACACAGCTCAGCAGCTTGAGGCTTTTCTCCTTCTCTAAGCTGACCTTAATTTACCTCCTTCAGCCCCAGCTTTCTCCCTCTGGAATTTGTAAATCTGATATCCCAGTTTTCTTCGAAATGGGGATTTTGGCAAAGCTTTGAGGTGTTTGAGAGTGGGCAGAACAAGCCCCTTTTGTCATCATCTGCATTAACACAATGCTTGCAGTTATCTGCCAGGACCCTGATGCTGTACAAACACAGAAATGGGACCTGCTTTACACTGAACTGTTTAATCCACTTGGGCTACGGCTTCAAATGTTCTGGTTTTAAACCTAAAAATAGCCCAGAATAGAATGTACTCTTCTCCTGTTACCATCCCTACCACCAAGGGGAGAAATGAGGAGAAGTCCAACCACTTTTGAGGATGAGATGTGATAACAGGTCCAGAGAGAGAAATAAAAGCCATATAAACTGATCTAAATGCATGCAAAATGCACTCACTTTCTTGGCAGGACGAATTTTTATGCAACTCAGGCAGGGAAGTTACGTAAGGAATTCCTCCCCATGTACTTTACAGGGAAGTAAAGATGTCACTGGAATTCCTGTGCAATTAAAGAAGAGAAATATTTATGGGAGAAACTGGTCTGAAGAAAAAAAAACCTCATGGGTGCTTCTTTCCCAACTCTTTATAGGGATTGGAATCCCTGTGCTGATGTGGGTAAAGCTTTTGCAAACCAATTCCTATGAAGGATCCCATTTCCATTGTCAGGAGGAGGATTTGGGCCCTGCAGCTCTTTGACACGTTTCAGATCTCTGGAAAGGGAAAACTGGGGATAAGCCGTTCCTCTGGCTGCAGGCAGGCACTGATGATCCAACAAAAACACTTCTGGGAATCAGGGCTGCTCTTTGATTTGGCACACAGGGGGGTTTTGGCGGGTCCAGGTAAGGTGACACCAGGTAGATATGAAAATGAGAAGCTTTGATGGATCACACCTCTCCCAAAATCCATGGAAAAGGCTCGGGGAAGCAAAGCTGACAGGGATTACTGCAGCTAGAGCTGCATTCCTTCAGCACATTAAGCTGCTTTATGCCATGCCACGACTTGATATGATAATGTAACACAATAGGGCAGGATACCACAGAGCCAGGCTGGGAAAGAGAGGAAAAGAAGGAGAGGAAGGGTTTGTTTGGGGAAGGATTATCTGTTTCCGATGAGGGCATTCCCTCCCAGGCTTGGGAGGGTGCTCAGCTGGGGAAGGGGCTGCTAAAGGACAAATTTTGGGTGTCCTCTGGGCTTCTCAACACCAACAACCTGGAATCCAAAGAATTAAGCTCAAGTGCAGGCTGAAATTTTAATCTTTCCGTACATCCAACCCAAACATTGTTCTGCTTTCTTTAGGGATTAGTAATTATTATGACAAATAACATTGCTTCATCCCCAGTTCCTCTGCAGTTTCTTGTGAGCTGCTTCCTCAGACCTCACACTGCACTGAGCTGGAGGAGCAGCCACCACCTGTGACGAGAGTTTGGGGAGTCATGGGCTGGGCAGTCAAGAAATAAAATACTTAAATAAATAAAAAAAAAAAAACCCTTAAAATAAATAAACAAAATTTAGGCACTACCTCTTTTTCCTTAATTCTATTTCTACTCCTCTACTCTTATTTAACTCATCCATCTCTAAATTAACATTATCCAAGCTGAAGGTTTGGCAAAGGTGCTTTCAATTCCCTGCAATATCTTGGTTATTGTGGTCAAGCCACCTCTCAAATTTCAGTCTATAGGGCAAAATACTCAGTTTCCTATTAAAAAATATAATCCATTTTAGGTAAAGGCTTTCCCAAAATCCACTTATCTTTCCTTACAGTGCATTTCTGGACCTTGCTCTGTTGCAGAAGGCAGAGATTGATGGGTGAACACTATGGGAGGAGGAATTTCTGTTGAAAGGTATATCCTAAAAAAATACCTAATAATCCTTTGGAAAGGCCACATTGGAACAGACTCTGCCCATGGCAAGTGTGCTCACTAAAAAGTGAGCACTCAATTAAGTGCTTTGCTGAATCAAGGCCTAAATTCCTGGCTTTATTCAGCTTGGTAGCACTGACAGAATGAAGACAGGGGGATTATTTTACAAAAGGTTCTTTTGGTTGTGTTTCAGCAGCTCTCACTCAGAGTTCAGCAACAATCCCTGTTAAACTTTTTCAGTGAGGAGAAGGGACCAAACACTGGAAATTGATTCTTAATAGTTGACAACACCCCTTAAGAAGAGGTTTTAAATCCATCCTCAAGGGTTGCCATCAAACCTCGCTCTGAGCTGGGGTTTAGGGCTCTGGGGGAGGCTGTGCCTGTCACCTGAGCAAGGCTGTGCCAGAGGCTGTGCTGCTGTGAGCCAGGTTTTCCTTGGAAAAATCAACTCTGGGCATCTCCTGGTGGTGTAGTTCATGTCAGCGTGCCCAGGATGGGCATAAATCAGGAGAGCTCTGTGGAGAAACACAAATGAGCTGCAAATCCCTCCCAAGGAGCTGGGGAGATCCCTGCATGAGCTCACATTCCAGCTCTGCTGGAGCCACGGGGTTTAAACCATCCTGGATGGGACAAGATGAGCTGCATTCCCAAAAAAAGCTCAGGGAAATCTGTCAGCTGGAAATTCTGCCTTATTCACACCCAAAAATTCAAGAGAGTAAAGTACTAAGGGGATGGAAGGTGACAAACAACATAAAAGCAACATGCATCAGTCTAACACGTTGTTCACAAGGAGGAATAAAACCCATAAAGCCGATGAGTTTTACAGGAAAGCCATGCACAAACTCCTGGGAAAATCTTTCAGGTGGGTGTGAAGATGTGAGGACACAGAGAAATCTGCTTGGGTTTTGGCAGTGGGATCCTGGGGAGGTCAGAACCAAGCTGCACATTCCACCTTCCACTCCAGGGCACGAAGAGCTGGGTGTGATTTGAATTAAATCTTCAATTCTGTCTTCAACTTGGCCCATAATTCTGACAGTGTGAGGCCAAGCAGTGACCTTTGGTTGGGATTGAAGGTTTTTCACTGTGGTTTCAGGTGCCAGTGCAGGTCCTGAGACACAGGTCCAGGTACTGGTACAAATTTTCAAGGAAAAGAACACCTACACTTCTGCCAGGTGATTTCAGAGCAAAGCCTGAGGTGCAGCCTAACCCTCAGTCCTTGGTCTCAATCCCAGCTCAGTGCTTATTCCCACCATTGGATGAGAGTGAGGGGATCCACAATATCCTCCAGTTGTTCTCAACTTTCAACATTCAAAATTCCCAGTTTCAGTCCTGAGCCCAGTCCTTGCTGTTCTGTCCATGGAGAGGCTGTCACGACACAAACCAACATCTCCTGCAGTGTCCACAGCCCCAGCACAGGCCAGCATCGACCTCATCAGGGTGGGGATGGGGGAAGGGGAGAGGGGAAAAAAGGAATCAGTTGAATTCTTGGTCTCAAGCCCGAGTGCACTCACAGAAAGGGATTTGTTCATCACAAAAATTGAATTCACACCATTTCCCTGCCCCGAGAAGACAGATGACATCAGCTCCTTGGCAGGAGGTGCTTTAGAGAAGATTCTAATCCGTGTTCTGACAGCAATATTCACTGGAGCTGTTGCTCACGCTCTGTCTGAGGTTTGATCAGGGCTTGAATGTGGACCTTGTGCTGGCTGACAGCAAAAATGCTTTGTGGCAGCTGACAAATGAGGTGGGACCCTATAGATTCAAGTGTGATTGTGATGTACAGCATCAGCCCCAGAGCCTAAATTGAGCAGGGGATAAGGGCTGACACTAAAAGTCTACTTGGGCTCAAAACAGCAGCATGTGCTGTGCACTTCCCAGATTGCTGCATCTTCATCTCTGCCTGTGGGGGGAAATAAATGGACATGTTGGATCAAATCCGTGGTCCTTGTTGTTTTTTATGGCTGCTTTACAGGCTACAATTCACAAGTGAGTAGATAAGGCTGATCTAGAGTAGTTATCTGGAAGAAAAACACTGGGTTATTTAATGTATTGAGCACAGTAAAGGATTCATTTTCACAGCTTGAGGTTGGATCCGTTGGGATTTATCCTCCTTTATCCAGAGCCAGGGCAGCTGGCAGTGGCACCAGGGTGATTCCCCAGCTCAGAAGCAGCTGAGGAATCAAAAGGAGTTATTTCTTACTGGGAATATATCAGACAAAGCTGTTGGTGCTTAATTGAATCTATCATTAGCAGAGTGACCCTCTAATAATTACAGCAGCCCAAAGATGAGGGCTCATGTCCCAACCCTCTGCCATGGCAATGGCCAGGTTTTATTAGGATGAAAATCGGGAACCATTCCAGATTCCACAGGGTATTATCCCCAGAGGAAGTGTGGGAAACAAGGAAAGAGCATCAGCAGGGATGCAGTGATTGACTGCACTCCTGCATTTCCACCTTGGCTACTGACAGGCTCTGGTCCCAAGCCCAAAATCAGGAGTCTCCTCCTTGTTGCCCACACAAGAAGCTCAGCCCAGAGCAGTTCTGTGGGTGTGACTCAGGCCAGTGTGTCTGGAGGAGAGAGAGGGTTGAAGGGGAAACTCAAAGGAGACTTGGCTGAAAATCACCAGCCATAAAAGCAGAAAGTGCATCTCCACTTTTGCCCAAACCCTCATCCAGCAGCTGGAAATCCAAGGGAGATGTCCCTGTCTGAGCCCCCCTGACCTGCAGCTGCTCTGGATCTCCTCCACTTCCGAGCCTGGGATTTTCTGATGCAGCCAGAATGATCAACCCAAAGAGAAATGCTGCTGTTCTAATTACACCCTTTTAATTTTGTTCCTCCTTCTGCCCACCTTGGCTTGTGTTCAGGAAAACAAGAAGGAAGTAACAAAAAACCACAAATAAAAACCTCAAGCACCAGGACAGGTTTAGTTTCTTACAGTGTCCAGCACAGAGAGGAGCAGGGCCAGCAGTTACAGGATCATGAGGGTTGGAAAAGACCTCCAAGATCATGGAGTTAAACCTTTCTCAGTGCTCTCTGCAGCTGTGCCTGGAACTCGACTTGCTCTGGAAGTGCACTACATGTGGACATGCTTTAAAAAAAGATGTTGAGATTGGGAAAACATTATTTCACTACAGGAATAACACATTTCAGCTGCCTTCGCTGCTGCTCAGTGGGAAAATCTTTTCCAGCAGAACGAGGACTTTGTGAGGAAATAAAGGGACACACACTAGAAGAAATGGGATTTGGGATTTGGGTGGTTTGAGGCATGGAGGTGCTGGATAATATTTTAAATTTGGTGTTAGCCAGGCTGTGCTGTTCCTCAGAGGGTTCAGTGGCTGCAAGAGGAGCAAGCTGACAACACTGCTCCTTCCAAGGAGGAGCTGGCTCTGAACATCACCATGGCACCATCAAAGGGAAATCTTGAAATTCCACCTGGAATTGCTGTGAGATGTGTTCAGTGCCAGGTAGAGCTGACACACCCTGGAGTATCCTGCTCCTGGAAACAAGGGCAATGCCCAGAATTCCACACTTCCTCTTCTGGTGGTAGTAAACCTGTGGTAGCCACCAGCCTCTCCAGCCAGCTGAGACATGGACAGAGGTGATCAATAACTTATACAGCACTTGTGCTTCTCTAACAGGACAGGAGCTGTGCAAAACTGTGACTGAGCTCTCCCAGAACCCTCTGCCCATCCTTTGTAGGGGTGGCCAGGTTCAGTCACCCACCAGAAGCAGGTTTGTAGGTCACTGGCAGAGCTGCCAGAGCAGAGGAGGTTTTGCTTTTCCCAGCACCCACTGGATGACACCAGAAAAAAGATTCAAATTCAGGAGTGTTTTTGAAGGCAGTGCTTTTGAGAGTTTGTTTTTCTGGCTTGTTGGCCTTTTCTCCAAAGGGATAGAGTTTCTCCAAGGGAAGTTTCTTTTTGCAAAGTGACTGACCCGCTGGCACCAGTACAAAGTTTTAGGAGATGAACTCATACTTCTGAGTACGATTCCTTTGCACTGTTGAGAGCTGCTAATGAAGAGGAGCAGGGAGCAGCTAGAAAGGAAATAAGAGCCAGCAGCTTGGGAAATAGAAACAGGGAATAACAAGGTCCTGCTCTGCTCCGAGCATCTCCAAAGCAGAGGGGGCAAGCCCGCCCTCCTCCCCAGAGAGGGTGAGCTCGAAGGGTCCTCAGCATCATTTGAACCTCAAATTCCCTCCCCAAATTCCCTCCCCGAAATCCCTCCTCAAAAATCCCTCCTCCCTCTCGCTCATCTGCTGCCTGACTCTGGGAGAGCCTAATCTTCCCTGAGTTACTTTGAAGTTACGCAGGGATTTAGATTTGTGCCTCTTTTAAGGCAAGGCAGAGCCCTGCGGGAGAGGCGAGCGGTGACGGGAGCGCTGCTCGCCTCCCTTAACACAGAGCAGGCACGGCGGGGTGACACGGGGAGCCTTCCTCCTCCTCATCCTCCTCATCTTCCTCCTCTTCCTCCTCTTCATCTTCCTCCTCCTCATCTTCCTCCTCTCCTCCNTGTTCCTCCTCTTCTTCTTCTTCCTCATCTTCCTCCTCCTCCTCATCTTCCTCCTCCTCCTCCTCGCACGGGAAGGGATCCAACCCCCCTGCCCACCCCTCCTACCCCATCCCTGCCTGCTCTGCCTCCATCCCCTCCATCCTGGGACTCTCCACACGCTGCAAAGAGATTTTCTGGGATCCCAAATCCTTCCACTGCCTGCAAAATCCCCCAGAGCTGCCCTGAAGGTTCTTCCCTTAGTTCATAAGGATGATAAAGAGTAACTGTACCAAGCCTTGCAGTGTGCTGCTAAGGGAATCACAAATCCATGAGAATCTTAGAAATCCATGAGGATTCTTAGAAACCTCCTCCCACCACAGAGATTTACACCGCCCTGAATCTGCCTGGCTTGTGCACAGCACCTTCCAGCCCAAGCAGCTCTTCCACTTTGCAAGAGGGAACACGATATGTGCTGTTAAAATCTACTGAAGATAGATTGCTAGCCTTCCTTACTTCCTTTCCAAGGAAGGAGAGCAGAGCCAATGTCAAGCTGTGAGTCACCGGAAGAATAAAATTGAATCCTTGGGGCCAAAGCTTGAAAACAGCATTGCCAGGGATTTTTCTCTCCTGTTTTACAAATACCCTTGAAGTTTCTCCCCCCTCCCTCATCACTGGTCCATAGCATTACAGATAAAGTGCCTTCAAAACACCATAGAGGGTTTTCACTTGCCAAACTACTGAAAATCTACCTGCTCCCCCCAAATTTCTTATCACTGTTGAAAATCTTGTTATTCCTGGGGGGTCTTGATCCCTGCTCCCCTCTAACCTCCAGGCCTTGCCCAGCACAATGAAGAATGTTGGAGAGGGCACCTGGCCAAGAGCAGATGTCAGGAAGGTTATCCAGCCTTTGTTCACTGGCAGGGAGCAGGAGATTCCCAACTCCAGCTTCATCTCCAAGCTGGAGAAGAGGTGGCTGGGATCATTGATGTCCATGGGGCTTTACTCTGAATGTGTAGGAGTATCCAGGCAAGGATTTGATTTAGGGGAGTGTGAGAGGTGTAGCACCTCTGAGGTTTATAACTTGTAAAAGCTTATCTCCTTTTGCATCAAGAAGTGTCTGGGAAGCAGCCAAGGGCACACAGCAGAGGAGATAGCAAGTGGGAAGGGAGAGGGAAAAAGTCAAGGGGAATACAAGCATATTTATAAAAATCAGAACAATAGTTTCCCAGAGCTGTGATAAGAACTATTTTCTACTCACAAATAAAAACGAAACACTGATTTTTTTTTTTCCCATGCATTTGTTCTCTTTTTCTTAAAAAAGCCAAACCCCAGCACTCTTCCTGAAGCCAGAGCTGTCATGAGAGCAGCAGCCAAGGTGGAAGGAGTTAATCCTCGTGCCTCCCAGCTGGGAAAGCATCTGCCTGCAGCCTTTGGGAAGGACCCTGGGGCTGGTGGTCCTGCCACGGTCCCTGGTGAGTGTTTGTTCAGATCATGCAGCTCAGTGCACGACACCCCCTCCAGTCTGGAGGGATTGGCAAGAGCATCTCGAAGGGTGGCTTGGAGTCATAAACAAGCAGAGCTTTGCATCCCCAGCCAGCAAGGCTGAGCTTTGCTGGCAGAGCTGCCTCCAGCAGGATCCCTCTGGCTCCCTGCCTGGCCCTTGCAAGTGTTATCAATCGCCTGCTTCCATGGACATTAAAGAAATCAAACTTTCCTTCTTGCTCTTGCACCCCCTCCCTTTAAATAGCAGCTTAAAAGGAAACAAATTTAGAGCAAGGTCAGAGGGATACAGAGGCTGTTTCTCATGCTCTGAGGAAATCCTAGCTGGTGGATGGTGGAGGGAATTATCTCCCAGCCCTAGCTGGACATGAATTCAGAGAAAGGCTGGGAGGGATTTCCCAGGAAATTGCAATGCTGCCCCCAGCCCCTCTTCCTGTGGCAAGGCAGGATCCTCTCTGCACACCATTCCCAACAGATCTCAGAGCAGAGCCCACACAGGGCTGCACACAACAGAACTGTCCAGGATGCACTCAGGGGTGCATCCCTGGAAATGTCCAAGGCCAGGTTGGATGGGGTTTGGAGCAACCTGGGATAGTGGAAGGTGTCCCATGGCAGGGGGCTGGAACAGGATGATCCTAATGCTCTGTTCCAACTCAAACCATTCTGGGATTCTCTGATGATTCCATGGCTGTCATTTAGCCTCTGCAGCATGTCCAGACCAAAACCTCCTGAACTGAAATAGAACCACTCCTCTGATTTAAAAAAAAAAATTGCTCACCTGAGCAAAGACAACCCCAAGACTGCAGGTGAGGTGGAATCACATTTGAACCAGACTAGATCTGTGTTCGTAGCCCCCTCTGGTATCAAGACATTACTTAGACACGCTTGAAGATGAAAGTAGCACTTTCAATATCCATTTATCCATGCAGAATTAGATGTAAGCTTCTATAATTAAACATTTCCTTGCTTGAAGCTAGGGAAAGCCCAGGCTCCACAGAATCCTTCCTCCCCATGTAATCCCCTCAAGCTACAGCAGAGTATTTCACTACCAAGCTGAACAAGAGTTTTAAAAGTTTTTAGCTAAAATCATTCTCTCAGTCACCCTTTCAATTACTCATGAGCAGATCTTTGACAAGTTAGGAGTGACACACTCAGTTGCACTTGAGAAAACAACAGGACTGGGAGAAGAAATCAACTCCCACCAGGATTCTGGTTCCTCATCCAGCCACAGGGGATGTTCCCCCCATCCCCAACCCCTTTCAATCCCAAGGCAACATCTCCCCTTTTCATTCATCCACTTAGCCCAAATAAGTCCAAATGAGGAGAAAACAAAGAAGAATTTTAAATCCATGTTTAAAGCAGCTTAGGGATTTTGGAGCTCCTTCCAGCTCCATCTCAGCAAGCCAAGGTTTCAGACGTGTGTCATCGGGGATCTCAGTTACAAATGAGATTAAGGAGCGAAATAAAAATCACTTGAGCTGGAGATAACTCACTTGCTGGCAGGGAGCAAGAGCTGAATTGATCTCCTGGCCCACGCAGGCTTTTCCATCTGCCAATAACACCCAGCAATTCGTCAGTGCTGCAGCATGCAGTGTTTATAGCCTGGGCTTGTAATGAAATCAGCATCTCCCACAGGGAAATTAACCCCTCCAGAGATCATCCTGCTGACAGAAGTGGCCCTCATGGAGCAGAAAGGAAATACCCAGCACTGGCTTTGACACACAAAAGTCTCAGAAAACATCAGGGCTCTTACAGGGTTATGGTAAACTCTGCCACATAAAAGCCTAGAAATGGGGTTTAGAGCTGGTAGGACATCCAAAGTTGCTCTGGGAATATCTGCAAGGCACAGCTCTCCCTTTCCCACCTCTGGGGATGGATTCAGGTGAGCATCAGCTTGGGCATTGCACCTCCACTTTATCAGCCTTCCAGGGAGCCACCTTCAAATCCAGACCTGGGAAACCATTCCAGAGGGGATTTGGGATGCTGAGAGCTGAGAGAGCTTCATTTGGGATCTCTGTCCAATTGTCCTGTATCAGTTCCATGAGGTAACAAACACATGCCATGGAATCAGCCTTCCCACGCAGGAGGAGCCTGGATCTGGACACATTTACAGTCACTGAAATCCCTCCAGAATTTCCAGCCATCAGCCTACCAGTGCAGCCCACTTCCAAATATTGGAGATCTTCTCCATCTGCCCTACCAGGGGCAGGAGAGCTGTCCCCCACTGACTCTGAGCCCATCCTCCCATCAGCACCCCAAAAATCTGGTGTGGGATAAATCACACCCCATAGTTCCACCACTGCAAAGCCTCCCATTTGCTTTTTCTTCCCCCCAACAAACTCCTTTAGGCATGAGACATTTTTTCCAGCCCACGCTTTCCTAAAGGACGCAGTGAGGTTTTGTATAAACAAAGAAATGAGGCACGACAGTTCGAGACTGAGGAGAAAATATCACAACCATCCCAACAACATCAACAGTTTAGAGAAAACACTTGGAGCTGTCAATACCCTGTGCTGAGTGGTGAAAGGTTTGGGACATATTCCAGTTTGGAGTAAGAGACACTTTGATGGTTTGCTTGCAAATCTTGGGGGAAGACTGCACTTCTCAGCTGCAATCCAGAAATGGTACTGACTCCATAGAAAGAGGAACATGGAAAAGTCCAAACCAGGATAAATGCTCGCAGCCATGAAAAATCTGAAATTAAAGAGCTCTCTGCCAAGAGAGGAGCTCAATAGTTTGGCTCCCCAAAGCTCAGGTCTTAAAATACATCTCGGAGCTCTATGGCTGCACAATCCTAACCCCACACTGCTGTGTGCACACGTGGCCAGGCCATGCAAAAAAATCAGATTGATCCTGGTGGAGGCGCCTCAAGCAGCGCTTCCCTCCTTCCAAAACAAATATTCCGTGGGGCAGTGATCCCAAAGAGCTCCTCAGTGAAGCTCCACAAGCCCTGCTGAGCCCTTCACTGTGGCATGAACCCACACTCAAGGCCAGGCTCAGCTTTTGGGCACAGATTTCCATGTGCTGGGCATGCCCAGCACGGCTTTCACAGCGCTCTGGGAACAGAGCCCATGGGAGGAGCTTGACCAAGACAAGAGCCAAGCTCAGCAGACTGAGCCATGTTTAAATCCAGGTGCCAGCAGCAGAGATAACAAAAGTGAAGAATTGAAGTAATCAAAGGTGTTACTCATCCATGGCTTGGGCTGGAAGCAGAGCCAGGAGCCCAACCCAGACGAGGAACCAGCAGTGCCTGTGCAGCTGGGCACCATCCCCGTGTCCATTCCCAGAGGCAGCAGCTGTGGCCAGGACAAGAGGAATTAGGGCACTCAGGGCTGAGCTGGTAAAAACAGACCCCAGGAATGCAGTGATGATGAGTTTGGGTCACCTCTCTGATGGGGAGAAGGAGCCACCAGCTACTGAGAGCCCTGAGCTCCTCAGGAGAGTGGTTGCGCTCGGGTGCTGGACTTGGGGAGTGAAGAGCTCCTGCTTTAATGGGGTTTAATCCTGGCTGATGCAGCTCCCAGCCCAGCAGGTATCCCAAATTCCCTGCAGACACCCCAGGCTGGCCCAGCACAGCTGTTTTGCAGCTGCATTTCGCTGGTGCAGCGGCAGCAGCCGGCTGGGCTGTGCAGATGGGCCCGGGGAGACTGCTGCTTCCTCCAGCTCCTGAGCTCAGCTCAGCTCCCATAAAGCTGGGTTTTATGGGCCTCCCCGTGAGTGTGAGCACGGCTGTGTGTGTGCAATCCCAGGGATTTACAATCCATTCAGGCATCGCCTGCGGCCAACATTTCCAGAAGCCTGGATCCACTGGGTCTTTGGGTTGTTTTAAAGCGAGTTTATTTTGGATTTGAAAGCACAGCCCCGGCTCTTCAGCACAAATTGACTTCCTGAGCTCGCCTGCGTCCTCCAAACTCTTCTCCTGGCAACTCCTGTTCCTTTAGGATTTCTACACAGCCCTCAGCATCTCCTGAGGACCTTCCTCCCCTCCAACCTTTTCCCCTTTGGATCACTGCAAGGCTGCTAATTCAATTGGCAACAAAACACTCTCTCAAGTAAAACTAAGACAATGAGCTGTGTCAAATCTCAGAGGCTTGAATGAATTTTAATTTGCAATATTTGCTTTTTTTCCCCTTCTCCTTTAGGCTTTGCATTCTCTGACTTCCTTTCACAGCTAGATTTCTACACTGTCCATCTTGCTGGGCATATTTTATGTTTGACATTTCTGAGTTTTCCCCAGTGAAGGGGAGTCCAAACTCTCAACTTCTCCGTGGGTTTAGATGAAGACAGGGGGTTTTTCTCAGGAGGTTTGTCCCACACGACTCTGCTGGAAGGGAAGGAGGCTCAGCAGGACTCTGAGCAGAACTGTCAGCAGCAGAAGTGGCTGCCCCGGGGGGGATGGCTCTGTAATGAAACCAAGGTGGCCGAGCTGCTGACAGCTGCAGAGCAAGCCAGAGGAGAGGTGGGTTTGGGAGCAGAGGGGAATATTTCATCTTCTCTGACTTGATGAGTTTGCATTGGCACAAGACAATGAGGAGCAGATGTCAGCCGGAGATGCCAAACTACCCCGTACATTTTACAGCAGAAATAATGACACTCTTTCAGACCACTAATGTTTGCAGTTTCTCAACAGCATGGACTGATTTTTTTAATTTTTTTTTTTAGAAAAACCCTCCTCGAAGTTCTCCAAGAATGGGTTTTAGCCAGTGCTGATGGCAGCAGCAATGATTTCACACAGATAATCAGAGAAAACCCCCTTCCCAGGGCTAATTGGATGCTGCACTGATTCTGAGCCATCTGCATCCATCAAAGCACACTTACCTGGGACCATTAAATGTGAATTTCTTCCCCAGAGCTTTCTCATGGCCTGAGTAACTTGTTTGCCTTTCCTTTTGCCTGAGGGCTCTGTTAATTCCTAGAAATCGTACAATCATTTAGGTTGGAAAAGACCCATAAGATCATTGAGTTAATAATTCCTGTATTACAACAATGTTGGAAACTCTTGGAAAACTGAAGAGCTCAGCTGGGCTCAATTTCATCGTGGATGTACTTTGAATAAACAAAATTCAGGAAGTTTCAGACCCAGAAAATGACCTATGAGCACCCAATATATTCAAAATTAAATTGTTAAACATGGGAAGGGGCTGCCCAGGGAGGTGGTGGAGTCCCCATCCCTGGAGGTGTTCAAGGAATGACTGAATGTGTCAGGGTGGTGATTGGCCAAAAGTTGATGATCTTGGGTGTCTTTTCCAGCCTAAAACGTTCTGTGATATTGGAAAGTTTATGATTTTAAGGCTGTGTTCTCATGGGTACCTGTGGAGGATTAATATTCTGGTTTGGGGTTTTCCCTTCTTTTCTTGGCTCTGCACTTCCATGTGATCACGTAAAGCAGAACATTTTTAAGCATCCCCCTGAAAAACAAGATCCATCCTAAGAAAACACCCTGACCACCTCAGGGTTTTTTTTGTGAAAACATATAGAAAAGAGGGAATTACTCCATGATGTCATCAGCTGAACTGCAATTCAGAAAGCTGTTTAATTTCAGGGTTTGCAAGACCTGCATTTTTCCTGGAAAGATCCTACAAATCCAGTGTCTGAACTATAGTTACCTCTTTACAACCTGCCAGATTTTTCCCCATTAATGAGACACAGTTAAATATTCCAGTTCACCTTCCACAAATCTATTGTGGCCTGTCCTGGAACCCAGCTTGTGTCTATAAACGAGTATATTATTATCTTGACTTCCTCCTGCTTATTGGCAATGCCTGGTAATCTTTCAGTTGTGGTATGCAAAGCCAAACATGAACCAGTATTTTCCATGATGGTTGTAATTTTGGCCTGTAATTTTATCACTCCAATCTAAATCCACTTCAGAAACACCATAAACGAATTGTCACTGAATG
Organism: Toxostoma redivivum; assembly: GCA_013397375.1. Taxonomy (NCBI): domain Eukaryota; kingdom Metazoa; phylum Chordata; class Aves; order Passeriformes; family Mimidae; genus Toxostoma; species Toxostoma redivivum. Next base: position 70,364 of record VXBI01000894.1, read on the forward strand.
AACTGAGACTCCGGAGTGGTTTAGAAGAGTGATTTAATAAAAGGAAAATATAAAACAAATGTAAGCCATAATATTTTTGGCAAAAAGGTCAAATATTTCTTTCTCTTTACTTCATTTGAATGCAAGGACTTGCTTCTTTTAATGCACTCCCAGCAGGTTTGTTTGTCTTGGATTATGCAGTAGCAGATAAAACATTTGTCCAGTGAGAGCTGTTTAAAAAGAACCCAAACCCCAACAAAAGCAAGGTAAACAGATCAAATTTGCGATATCTTTACCCTAATTTTTTATAAAATACCAAATGCTAAGTGCTAAAAATATGCCCATGTTCTTATTGCAGAGCTGAAGCCGTTTTCACAGTTTGCAAAGCCAAACACTCCCCAAGTTGCTGTAAGTTTATTTTAGGCCCTGATCTGGATGACGGCTGCAAGGCTGCCTCACTTCATTCATATTAAGAAACAATATACAGAGGATATAAAGTGATCAACTGTGTTTACACTGAGGGTAAAAAAAAAGCCCCTTTGCATAAGTAGTAAACAGGGAATCTGGGGCTGAACACAAAATCTGCTGCTGATCATTCCTGAAAGGAACATTCCCTGCACAGGCAGCTCTGGGAAAGGCAAATGATGACAATCTCAGAGTAGGGTTTTCCAGGAGTAACCCCAAAATAACCCTCCAGAAGTCAAACATCCAAGGTTTGCAGGGGCTCTTGCAGTGACATGTGAAGGTTTCAAGCAACGGCTTTGCAGGAGGAAGGGAGGAGAAAAAAAAAAAAAAAAGCCCCACGTTTATTCATAAAAAATTTCTGCTTCAAAACTGCAGTGGGAGCCTGTTTATAATAAACCACCAAATGATAGAGAGGCTGCTGTTTGGCACGGGAATGGCCTGGGAGAGGCTTGGATTACATTTCTCTCCCTCAGCCTTCATGGTATAAGGCAGAACAGGCTGAAATTTATGTTCTCCTGGTACTGCTGGCCCGGCCGTGCTGCTCCAGAGACACTTCTGGCACAGGCCCCCACTGTGCTCTACATTCCCTGGATTTATTGCCAGAGGTTGGGGTGAGGGCACAGGGGCATTTCTGACTTCTTTACAGTGATGGAGGCACTTGAGGGGGCCAGGCAGACACAGATAAGTAGCCCCAGAGGCAGCTACTGACCACCACCCTCTCATTGTGTCTCCTGTTGTGGGCCAGCTTGGTTTTTAACACCAAAACATCATTGCTGGGTTGGGGTTATGTGCAGATCTGGAGAAAAATGGGAATTACTTTCTCTTGGTAAAGTTTTTGTTGCTTAAGTTTTGCTCTTCCAGTTTAGCAAGCAGAGCTGTGAGTGAGTCCCATCCCTGTCCATCCATACATCCATCATCCATCATCCATCCATCATCCATCCATCCATCATCCATCCATCATCCATCCATCCATCCATCATCCATCCATCATCCATCCATCATCCATCATCCATCCATCACCCATCCATCCATCCATCCATCCATCATCCATCCATCCATC
>VXBI01000894.1:72350-96506 GCA_013397375.1 Toxostoma redivivum
CATCCATCCATCATCCATCCATCATCCATCCATCCATCCATCCATCCATCCATCCATCCATCATCCATCATCCATCCATCCATCATCCATCCATCCATCATCCATCATCCATCCATCCATCCATCATCCATCATCCATCATCCATCCATCCATCATCCATCCATCATCCATCCATATATTTTCCTTCATATTTTGGTCAGCAGGACATTTTCTGCCAGAGGCAGCCCAGGAGGGCTCTGTCAGACTTGCAAAGATCCAAGTCAGGAAACCCAAACTCCCCCAGGGTCTTCTCATCCTATTCCTGAGAGGGAGCAACAAGTTCTTCTAGGTCACTTTGCTTTCTTTGAATTCAGGAATTTCTCTGTCACTGCAAGAGAAACAATGCAAAGAAGTTGTGTCCTCCAAGTTTTGAGGCAAAACTTACCACAGAAATATTTAAAAAAAAATTCAAATTCCAGGTTCAGCCTCTCCATCCCTAAACCATGTCACAGAGAGGGATCTCTTGTCCTGTGAGGGAGGTTTCTGGTTACAGCAGCTCCTGAGGGATCTGAGCATCCACCTCCATGAAATATTTTGATACCAAAGCCAAGACTATGTTATCACAATATTTCATGGAGATGGATGCTCAGGTTCCCCCAGGATCTGTGAGTCTGACACCCATAAAAGCCACACAATCTCCATCAGGACTGGCAGAAACCCCTGACTGGAGCTGCTGAAAAGTTTTCTCAATTTGAGTTACCACTCCAATGCCTCTCCCTTTGCAGAATACATTGAGAATTTCTGATTAAAGACATTCTTGAGAACTGGATATTTCTATTTACTGTTATTTTACAGACATCTCCCCTGTCAGGGAAACAGTAGCAGCACAAAATACATTGCTGGAATTGCAGTTTATGCCTTGACCCCTACAAATTACTCATCAATGCAACAGCCAGGAAAAGCCAGGAATCAGGCAGAGAAAAAACAAAGGAGAGAAGGTTTGTTCAGTACCTCACTGCTGTGCATAATTCAGTCTTCACATAATGCTTCAGGTACTGCCTGCCCCACAAATACCCACAAATTCTATTATGTGACTAAAAACATTAAATTAAACATAAATGGATGCATGCAGACAAAAAGAAATTCTCTTTGGTGGCAGCCCAGGGCTCAGTTCCTACCAAGATGGACAATTTATTTACATTTCTCCTTTTGTGGATTGATCTTTCCAGCAGCACAACACAGAGAAACTCAGGTCATCTCTTTGCTTCTTTTTCCCTGTTTTCTTTATGAGATAATGGTCAATTAGGACTCAAAACCAACCAGAACTCTTCCACTCATTAGGGCTTGATCCACTCCTGACATTTCTTGATAAATTCTCCCTTATGGTTTACAAAGAGACCCCATTTTTGAGGGTTTTAAATAACTTTTATACTTTGTTCTTTGTATCTACTTTTTGCACATCAGTTGGAAAAGAAACACAGCTTGGGCTGTTGAACTTTGGGAATAACTCCCTGCTGATCCCTCTTCTCTTGGATTCCCATGATTTTGGGATTATAGAATCATGGGATGGTTTGGGTTGGAAGGGACCTTAAAGCCCATCTCATTCCATTCCCCTGCCATGGGCAGGGACACTTTCCACTATCCCAGGTTGCTCCAAGCCCCATCCAACCTGGCCTTCACACAGGTTGTTTGGAATGCCAAAAAAAAATGCTGTTGGGATGGGAATGTGGTGTTTAAAATTATATTCCAATGGAGATTCCATTTTTTTTTTTACATTGTTGTTGTTTTTAAATTGTTTTATTCCCACTGGCCTCAAGTATGGTTTGGAAGCTGCAGAGGAGAGGTTTTGGAAGATGAAGGAGTGGGGAATTTAGGATGAAATGTGAGGAGAGGGACAGCAAAACCTCAAAAAGTAAGAAATGGAGGTCAGGAGCATCAGGGAGAAGAAGAGGAGAATAATAACACATGTGGCCTCTAGTCAGCACCAAGGCTTCTCCTCTCCAACATCTCTCCCGTGTTTAGAGGCGAGCAGGACTTGGAGACTGGCAGTCAGCCACGATCCTGAGGGAAACAATGCCCAGGAGCTTGGCACAGCAGGGCACCCCACACAGGGCCCCCCGTCCTCGCTCCACCCTGCTGGGTCCTCCTCTCCCTCCTGCCACGTTTGGACCAGGAGCTCAGCGATGGCAGCGCTACCGAACGTGCCCTGGGATCCGATTTCCTTTCATGGCCAGGTGCTTTTCATAACCCGCTGCCAACTGCCGGTGGTATTGCTGCAAGTGATGCCTGGAATGAAAAAGGGGGAAGAAAGAAAGGCAAAAAAAAAAAAAATCAATGAAACAGAACAGATAATTTTGCAACTTAATTTTCCATCTCCTCTAATAATGGTACCGGTGTCATGCTGATGGATGGAACTGTTACATGTGGCCTCTCAAGATTAATTCCCCTCCTGTAAGTTCAGCCGTGATTTTCCAGAGCAGCCTCTTGGCTCCCTTATTCAGTCTTCCCCTGGTCCCTTCCCCTCTCCCTTCCCCAGGCTTCTCCTGCTCACAAGAATGTTTTGGATCAAAGCCGACAAGGAGAATTAGGCTGGGTGTCAGGGCTGGCTTTCGTGATTGCTGCAGAGACTCGGGTCCTCCTCCTGAAGGAGAGCACAGCTTTTATGTGGAAAACATCAGCAATCAGACCTGAAAATCCTCTGTTCCTTATCTGAAACTGCTGACTACTGCACAAACCCAGGATATCTGCTCCTCCCAGGATCTCAAAGGATCTACATTTTTTCCCATCCCGCTTGGGCAGAAATCTCTGAAGCCCATTAAAAGTTTCACCGTAATCTGAGCTCCATATTTTCTCAAGCCAGGAGATCTGGAATTTAAAGGCAAGGTTTGATCTTATCTATTCTTTATCTGATTATGGTGGCTCCACCAAATAAGATTTATCTATAAAGAAAATAATGCAATTAATGTCCTGGCTGCCCAAGTCTTTATGAAGACCTCTCAGATTTTGCTGAGCTCTCCAATTAAATGTAACTCTGTAAACCTGAGCAGACCAAACCCTTATCTGAGAACGTGCAATGCTCCTAAATTAAATTTGTGGAGTTGGTAGAAAGGGTTCAGGGGGTTTTTTGTGTGTGAAAGGGACACAGAGACACTGTTCTGAGTAACCCCCAATCCCTCTCAGCCTGGCTGGGGGCACACACGCCCCTAACCAGGGCTGTATTTACATCAGCAAGGAATTTTCTCCTCCTGGCACGTTCTCTGGCATCCCACAGTTGAAGAGGCTGCAGGGAAAAGCAAATTTTCTGTGCTGGCACAAGGAAAAGGGATGTGCATGAAGGGCTGGTCCCAAAATTGTGTGAGCCACCAGCAGTGAGCACATGGTGAGGACCACGGTGCCCATGGCTCACCCCAAGTGCCAGATCCCACAGAATCTCAGTTGGATATCCTAGCAGGATATCCAGATGTTTGAACATCTCCAATAAATACAAAAAAACAAAGGAGATCTTCCTCAAGCTGGAGGCTCTCTTAGGTCTCCAGCATTTTGGTGACCCCATGGAGTGTCCCATGGCAAGACTTTGGTTTTGTTAAAGGGGGAAAGAGGCACAAAAATCAGATCTTTTTAAATATCAAGGAACTTCAGACCAGCTTCCAACTGCCCAACTTCCAACTGGGCATTTCCCAGCCCTCTTCAGGCTCCTCTTCATCTTTTCCTCCTTTGAGATCCAGAAGTGGAGGGAGCTTGGAAACTCCACAGTATCAGGGACAAGGCTGGGCTGGAAAAGAGTGGAGGGACAATCTGGGAGTGCCATTCCACTGCAAACTGAGTCATTCATGATCTACCTTGGGCGTCATCCTCAGGTTTTTGGGAAAACCCAGTCAGGCACAGCAAGAGGTGGGGAGGATCAGCAGGGCTGGGCTGAAGGGGAGGTTCCACCATGAGCAGGTTCACCATGGATGGGTTCATTCACTGCCACTCTGATTTCTGGCTGTGCTTATCCATGCAAAAGCAGAATATCATCTCTGGCCGATCTCACATGAATTATTTCCAAATTGCTTTTCCTCTGAGTTACTTGGGCTTGGACTCTGTCTGAAAAAAAATTATTTGTGCACCAAATGCTAGGGTTTCACTTTATCAGCTGGCTTCAGTGTTTTCCAAGCTGAATTTGGGCTGCAACAACCTCCAGGATGGAAAAACATGTTCCTGTCCTGAAATCTGTCTTAGCCTCTTGTTCGTTCAAGATGCTGATGGGAAGGACTCTTGCCATGAAATAAAAAATTTGAAATAAAATTACTTTGAAATTTGCACTGTCAGGAAAAACAGCGATCAGAAGAAAAGTTCACACACCTGTTAGTTGCTATTTTCAAATACCATTTATATATTTTTTTATTTTTAATTTCAGAAACCACTGGGAAATGATCTTCCTTTCTGGATCACCTTTATCTAAGCCTAATTTCTCCACTTAAAACTTCATTTCACAGGATTAATGTTCCTGGCCTTTCTGGTTGTTCACCTCCCTGTTCCCATTTTCTTTGTTCAGGGAAGGCCATCAACAAAATTCCTTTCTTGTTAGTGAAAGTCTTTTTTTTGATAAACATTGCTTGGAATATACATCTTTTTGTTTAAAAATGGTGATGCTACTTAATAACAAATGCTGAGGCCTCAACAGATGAGCCTTGCAATCCTGGCTGGAAATAATTTAAAGCAGCCTTGCCAGATGTGTAGGGCAGGGGCAAATCCCCAATTCCCTTTGTCACAGCCACATGGATTAAGTGAAGTCGTTGGAAATGGTCAAATCTGACCTAAGGAAGGGCTCCTCACTCAGCAGATCCTCAGCTGATCTTCACATCATGGGGGAATGGATTGAAACTGAAAGAGAGCAGGTTCAGATGGGATTTTGGGGAGAAATATTTCCCTGTGAGGGTTGGGAGTCCCCCAGGCCAGAGCAGCTGTGGCTGTCCCATTCCTAGAAGTGTCCAAAGCCAAGCTGGATGGGGCTTGGAGCACCCTGGGGTAGTGGAAGGTGTCCATGGCCATGGCAGGGGGTGGAATGGGATGAGCTTTAAGGTCCCTTCCCACCCAAACCTTTCCATGATTCCATGATCCCCTGCTGATGTTCAGCTTTTTCCATGGTGGTTCAGGGTCACTTTGAAGGGACTGAGCACACTGACATGGCAAATGATGACCTGGGAGCCCTCAAGTAGATCCAGATGGTGCAGATGCCACCCTTGGCCACACCCAAGCCTGTCTAGACCTGGATCTGGCCCTGCTTTCCTCTGATACGAGCATCTTCATCTTCCCTCAGTGTGGAAAAAGCTTTCATGCAGATGAGCAGCCCAAAGGCTGGAATCACTTGCCCCATCCCACCTGGGAACGGGCTCTTCCCACTCCTCTGCCATGTGATGGGCCTCACCCCTCCCCTAATCAAAGACTTTGCCCACCTCGAGCCCAGCAAATCAGTCCTGTGCAGTAAAACTGAAATTTCCACTCCTTGTGTAAACACCACGTATCTCTCCAGTGGTGTCCATAAAAATGCAGGAAAGTGCAAGCTCAGCAGCTGGAACGGGCTGGGTACCCCTGCTCAGTGAGCAAATCCCAGGTGGTCTCTGTCAGGGGAGGTGATTTATGGCAACTCTCTCCCTCTTGGGCTGCTTTTATTTAGGCAGTGGGAGTTTGACAGCCCAGAGGTCACAGACACTCCAGTCACTCGTGGTTTCTCTACTGAAATGGAGAAATGCCTGCAGGGAGGGGAGAGGGGGGACAGGATGGGACGGGGAGAGAAGAAGGGAGCTGAATGTGCGCTAGTGTCAGCCCCTGGAAAAACAGCAGGTCCATAAATAGTAAAGGCTTTGGGAGACGAGGGGCGATGAATGGTGCCTTAATCACAACTGAAATGTCAGGGGAGGAGGGGAAGGGGTCTGTATTTATTCTCTCTTGCATGAGACTTCAAACCAGAGAGGCAGCATCCTTGGGGAGCTCACAACGAAGTTTTTCTGTGCATCCAAGGAAGGAGCCTGTCCAGGCTTCTCACAGTTTTGTTTTTTTAAACCACATTCAACTAAAATTTTGGAAAATGAGTTCATGGCACTGGTCGTTTCTTTTTTCTGCTGTTCTCTTTGGACTCAGGCAAGACACTTCAGATAAATCCTTGCCTCAGTTTAATCAGGTTGTGGGAGGGCATCTTGAGACATCCTCAGAGATCTCCAGGAGAAGGAACAGCAAATCCCAAAGGGCTCACACACAGCAAATCAATGGAAGAACACCTCCAAAATCCTTCATACTTGAGCCAGTTCCACTTCCTCTGAGACCCAAAGCCTGGGACATTGCTACACCCTCCCTTTCCATGCAGGGCACGTGTTCCCTTAACTCTGTCTTCATTAGAAATGTGTCATTTGTGATCTCAGCAGTACCTCCACACGGAGCCAGGATAATGCTGTTGGCTTTCCTGGAGCTGGGCTGGATTCACATCAAGGTGGATGAGATCAGTCTATTAGCCTCCCTGGCAAGCTCCCTGGAACGTGGTTACAATTTACTCTGCTCCCTGAAACCCTCAAATTTTGGCCAATGGCTTCCCCTTCCCTTGTAGATTGTGTACATCAAGGTCACCTAATCCCAAATGTCCTCCAAAATCCCAGGGGTCGTGGTTTGATTTCATCCTGGATGTTTTGAGCTGTAAGAAAAATAGTCTGGGTCTTATTTTCTAAGGTTCCCAGCCCAGGAAATGCAGGAAGCTGTTCAGTTCAGGTTTTTCTTGTGTGACAGATCAGCTTTTTAATCCATCTGCTGATACAATGCTCAAGTATAATTTGACTTTCCTAGGGGAAAATCAACAGCTGGAATAGTTACAGAAAGAAAAAAAAAAGATCTTTTCCCAAGAAAATCTCCCCTCAAGTTCATAGGAAATTGCAGTGACCTACAAAGCCCAGAATAAGAGTTGATTGGGCTGGAAGGCTTTGAGACGGCTGTTGGAGCTAATTTTTCCCCAAGGAAGAAACAGTTTTGCCTGCTTTGTGAAAGAGACCTGCTCCATGGGAAGGGATTTGGACTTTATCCCGTGGGCAGGCCTTGTGCAGCCAGGGAAAAGCTCCTTTGGGAAGGGTAGCAGAGCAGGGAGGAATGTTATCAGTCTGAATCGGGCACTTCTCCCCCAGGAGCGTCACAAAGGACCAATAAACACTGCTGAGATCTCCTGATAAATCTGATTTCACCCATGTAATCCCATTACAGGGGACCTGCTGGATGGTTTGTGTCAGATGAAGATAGGGAGCAGATGAAGGGAGCTCTCCCGGGAGAACCCCAGCGTTTTTGGGGGTGGGAGGTCACTGTTACCATTACCCTGCAGGAATGACTCAATCCATGGGACAAGGGCTACTCCTTGCTCTTGGCTGAGGGACATCCCTGCTGCTGACGCCAGCACAGCAGCCATGGGACTCCAACCAGATCCTGAGGTGAATAAATCAGCATAACAAATCCTATTTCCAGTTTGGGATTCTTTACTCACACCCTGCGTGTTCATCCAGAATGTCATGATTTGTCCGGTTTTGGACTGAGGAATAGTGGAAAAATATGGATTATATCATTATAAAACATATAAGTTTCATGACTCACTCAAACTCCTGTGTGATCAGTATTTCTGAAAACAGAGCAAATTATTTAAGCACTCAGCATGCACTTTAAGCTCCTTACAACCAGCCCCTCAAAAAACTCTTGTCCCTACGTGTTCTTTTGCTCAACGAGGTGTTAAATAGGAGATGCTCTTCAAACAAACTAATCCATCCAGGAGAAAATACACAAAAGAAAGTCTCTGGAATGACATTTCCCCGCTCCGGAGACGCCGCCTGTCTTGTCCTGTGCCATCAGCCGGGGAGAAAAGGATGAAGTGGGAAGGTCTCTGGCTTAGCAAAACAGCTGCCACAGACTTGAAAGGCGAGGGGCAAGGTAGAGAGGCCTGCCCGAGATCACAGGCACTTGTGGGCAGATAGGATCAGCGGGAAGTGAAGACAAGGTGTGAGAAGTCTGTTCTCTCTTGTATCATCCAAGGGCCCTTTTTTGAAGATAAGCCCCTTCTCGGGGGGGGTGGGGACGGGGAGGTCTTTGCACTTCAAGGGCGGGCACGTTTCCACCTCCCCTCTGTTTGTTTTCTAATTTTCCCCTCACTCTCACGTCAGGCTCTTCGTGACCCTCTCTCTCAGCAGCATCACCAGCACCTCTTCCCGGGGCCCTGCAGACAGGGGTTAAGAGGCCTCCCGAGGGAAGGGGGTCTGGAGGAGACAGGCTCAGGTGGATGGGATGTGGGGGAGAGAAGGCGTGCAGGGAAATGCCCAGACACCCAAATGTGCTTCAGAGCAGTGGCCACCACAGGGATGGACCTGTCACCTTCAGGATTTCTAACCACCACCCCTATATACAAAGAAGATTTCTCTGTACCCACAGATGTACAGAAGAAAATTGTGGCAGGGCAATCTGAAGGAAATTCAGAGAAAAATCCAGAAATGTGGCGCTTTTTTTGGTGAGGAGCACTCCAAGCTCCTCACCAAAATTTTGGTCACCTTCTACCACCACTCTTTGCAAATTGGAACTCTTCAGTAGTTTCCACTGCTTAAAAATTTCACCTCCTTTATACAGCTGAGGGAAATCCTGCAAATACTCCATAGCCAAAAGGGTGCTGGGTTTGCTGTGAGCCCTGAGGCAGGAGCTCAGCTGCCAAAACCAGCCTCTTCTGCTAAAGATTTTGGTTCAGGGATCTTCTGGAAATTTGGGATGCATGGCAAGCAATGCTTTCATGCAGGAATCATGCTCAACCTCCATTCTGTGGCACCCAAACCAAAAAACAGCAGAGAGAAATTCGGGAGTGGCTTGTCTACATTGGGTTGGTGACACAAAACACAGGAAACAAACAAGCAAATAGAACAGAAGGGAGAATTGCCAGGGAGAAGGAGGGAAAGGAAGTGGGGAATGTTGGTGATTTCCCACTTAACTCCCCCACAGCTCCCAGCCCTCTCTGTGGATCCAAATCACCCACCCCAAACCCATAACACGACCGCCCATCTTTTCCTCAGCCCTTCCTCCCTCTGCCTCCAACCCCTTAGGACACAAACGGGCGAGCTCAGGGGTTTCTGAGCAGAAAAGGGGGATTTCAGGCTGGGGACAGCCCCTGGGGCCGAGCAGGGACCTGCTGCTGCCCGTGTCAGGTTGTTGTACAAACATCACCTCCCGCACAGCCCCGGCGTGGTCCCCAAGCCAAGCACTGGAGACAGTTTGCCCAGTAGTTTGACCTTTCACCTCCCCTTTACTAAATAGACCTAATTACTGCGTTTGTCTGTCATTTAAGCAACAAATGACTCCATTGAGGTCATCTGAGGGAAGCTGGAGTTCTTAGCTGTCATCTCGGGAGAGCTCGGCTAATTTTATCCTGCTGGGGAGGAAAGCCCTGTGAAATTTTGCTGGAGGGCTCGGTTACAACCGTGGTTTCCTGGGAAGGGTTTGGTGACACACTCACAGCTCAGGAAAGCGAGGTATGGCCCCACCAGCTCCTCCTGGTTCACATTCCTCGGGGATTTCCAGGGATTGGAGGAGAAATCTTAAAGGAGAAAGTTTCTGGGAGCAAAGCAACCGAAGCAGAGCAAAGCATAACACTGATAATTATAATAATAAAAATAATCATAATCGGTATGATAATCATAGTCATAATGAAAGCCAGTAATGATATGGTAAAGCCATAATGATAATGATCATACTAATAATATTAATATTGGCAATAATAATAGTAATAATAATAATAATAATGTCACAGGCAATTTTCTCTTCTAAATCCAGATTTTCCCACTGGAAATATCAATACTCCCAGTGTGCTGACAACCTTTTGTTCAGCCACAAAAAGAGCCAGAAACTGCAGATGAATTTGTTTCAACGGCGTTTCCTCCACAGTTTTCCGTCCTCGCAGTTCTGATGGCTCCCAGTTGGGTGCTTTGTGGGGAACAGGCAAAATGGTGATGAAAGAGGGAGGTTAAGCCTGGAGAAAACTCAAAGAAACCGAAATGTGTGCATGGAAAGAGGAGGCAAACCTAAAAAGTGGGTTTGTTTCCCCTCTGCCTGCACACAGAGTGATCCCAGAATTAATTGTGGGGAGGTAAATATATCTGCTTCCACAAAGAATTCCTGAAAATGCTCCTGTGTCTATTTGTACATGGAATGGTTGGGGTTGGAAAGGACCTTAAAGCCCATCCAGTGCCGTGGGCAGGGACACCTTCCACTATCCCAGGCCCTGTCCAGCCTGGCCTTGGACACTTCCAGGGATCCAGGGGCAGCCACAGCTTCTCTGGGCACCCTGTGCCAGGGTCCCAGCACTTCCCAGGGAAGGATTTCGTCCTAAAATCCAATCGAAACCTGCTCTATTTCAGTTTGAAGCCAACATATGAGCTCGGGCACAAGGCTCCATGGTAAGACGAGTTTGGAAATTGTGCCAAGGCTTCATTCCTGGTCAGGGAATATCCCTGCACTTCCAGCTGCTTCCTCTCCAGGGTATCTCTGCCGAGGATGTTTTTCTAGCTTGGCCCTTTGGCTCATCTCCCTTCTGTGTGCACCTCCTGCTCTGGCTCTTCTCTGTGGTACTGGATGTTCCCTTCCTGTCCTCACCTCACTGCCCCTCAGATTTAAGTCCTGGCCTCTGCATCTGCCGTGCTCCCACCTCCATCCCTTCCTTGCAGCCGGAATCGGGACATCCCCGCTTCCTGCCAGGCTCCTCCTCTGGGTGTGAGGGGTCCCCCTTTAAACATCTGCAAGACATCTCCAGGCTCCTCAGCCCCCTCTGCAAAGCTCTCCAGCACTGTGGTGCCTCGAAGACAAAACAAAACACGACAGCAGCCGGGATTGTTGTTGTTCCCATCGCGCTAATGTCAACGCAGCGCTTCCTCCCACTGTCGCCGTCTGTCTCCAGCCATCTCCAACGTCTCCTCTGCTCCACCACCCTGCCAGGCCCAGCTGAGGGCAATCCAAGGGGCTGCTCAGCCTCTGGCACTCACAAAAATCACCTCTGCTGGAGGGGAACACCTTGCATGGAGGGATCCGAGCTGTCCCGCTCCAAATGGAACCAAAATGGGATTGTGTCCCAACTTTCGACAGCACAGGAGGGTCTTGGTGCCTGCCTGGGCTAGAGGCAGGAGGGGCTGGAGGCTCAGCAGAGCCTGTCCCTCAATCCAGGAGGGAATCCAGCAGGGAATACCCCCGTGGAGGTTTGAAAGGCGAGAGGATGGTGACGGATGGGGCGCGCTCGGAGCGCTCAGCCAGCCCCGTCTTTCAGCAGGGCTCAGATTAACTCTGTCAAACTCAGATCTTTTCCTCCTTCTTCTCACTCCCCCTTTCTCTGCTGACACAACCGAGCAGCACTCGGGGCGTGTTCCATCAGCACAGCGAGGTGTTCTTTGCAGTGCAGCAAGGCAAAAAAACCACAAAAAACAAGGAATTTAAATGGTTGTTTTTGCTTTCCTGGTTGGTGAATCTTCCAGGGATTTGTTTCCTTTCTACAAGCAGAATTTGCTGCATCAGAACCTCTGTAGAAAGAGTTGAAATAATCCCGCAGTGTTATCTTTGCTGGGAGGTGGGAGTCATCCTGCATTGCCTCAGTTAAGTGGAACAAAATAAAACCAAAATTAATTTATTTTGTTGTATGTAGCAGCGTTTTTTGGAGCACATCACTGCAGTCTGAGAGGAGGCTGTGTTTCCCCTAATAAAGTGCTTTTAGAAAGCAGAGAGGAGCCTAAACAAAACCCAGCCCCGCTAAAGCTTTTCATGTGCAAATCACAGAAGCAGGAAAATAGAGACGGGACTTTATCGTTAGCCCGTTGCAAAATTTAAATAAACATCATTTCTTATGCTCCAAGGAGGTTTTGATGAAAAGGTGAATGTTATTACAGGTGCTTAAAGGCTTTTTAAAGCCTTATATCACGACGTGGGATGAAAATGGATAGAAAGAGACAGCGAACATTGGAATAACATCCTCCTTTAGTTCCTCCACTGACAGATCCCTGTTCCATCAGAGCCCAGGCAGTATTTTAATAAGGTTGAAACACAGCCTTCAAGTTTAGAGCTGTTCACCTGAAACAGAAGGATTTTCTCAGGTTTTCAACCCAATTTCTCCCCTAAATTTCATCTCCTCCCTGCTCCTCTCTGTCTCCCACCAAGAGGAGCATCCCCAAGCTACATCAAGGGGATGAAGCAACACCAAATCCTCTTCCTTCTCAACGAGATGACAAATTGTATTTAGACTTTGGCCTCTCTGTGCTGACAAAAAGGTTGCTCTTAACTGATGTGTTTTTGTAGCGTGTTTGGAGAGACGCTGGAGGAGGCACCAACACCTCCCAGGACTGGAATGGGGAAAAGGAGAAGCGTAAAAAACACTGCTGGGCATTAAAAAAATAAAAAGAGTTGCAACACCTCACCAAGTTCTCAGGTTTTAGTTCAAGGAAAATGTGCACAACTGCAGGCACCACAAATTCCAGGAGCTTGGATTGAGGGAATGAACTCTGTTGTGGAGAGGCACGGGGAGGTTATTTGTGGGGTTAGGTCAGTGTACAAGCCCAAATTGTGACCTAAAACACCCAACCCAAGGAGCCACCGTGAGTTTATTGGTTTGAATTGAGGATGGGTGAAATCAGCTCAAGGCTTTTCAGGAAAAATAAATATCTATGGGAGCGAATTGTCAAAAAAAAAAAAAAGAAAAGGAGAAATAAAACAAAATAAAGAGTGTGGTGGAGCCTTTGAGCCAAGCAGTGGGAGTGCTGACCTCCTGCTGTCTGTGTACCCTTCCTGAATAAATATTGCTGTCGTGCACAGATAAAAGATTATTTTTATAACAAAATTAGCTTCTCTCCCATTCTCCACTGGTTTTGCTTTCCAGGCAAAACACTGAATTTCAGCAGTGGGTAAGAGGAAGCATCCCAATGCCCAAAAATTAAAATAAAAGCCTGATAAAAAATGGAAAAAAGATTGTCTGTGTATTTTTTCTTGTTTTTCTCCTCATTTCCATCGAGCTGATTGCTGCAGTTGCCTGGTCTTTTATTTGTCTCTTGCCTCAGCGTTGGTCTGACATCCACTGATGGACACACAGCTCGATCCCAAATGTGCTTGGACTGCATTGGGTGCTCATCTCCCATCCCACACCGACATCACAGCTGGGAATGGGGTTTTTTCCTCTCCTCTGATGAAAAAAAGGGATCTGCAGCAGTCAAACATCCTCTTTTGGACATGAGTGAGGACAGGACATAACAGCAGGCTACAAGTTCTGGACATCCCCAGCCAAGCTGCCTTTTTCCCTGGGTGTTCCTTCAGTGGAGATGAAGCAGCCTTGGGAATTGAGTTAAATCCCCCTTCCTCTGGCAGATCTGGGCATCTCCAGGGCCCTTGAGGACAAATGCTTCCATCCCAAGGTTTCCATTCCACGTACACTGGGACAAAGACAAACCTGTGCCACCCCGCAACCTCCTGGTTAACACTAAAACACTGGGAATACAGGGAATTTTTTTCCTGTGTGAAAAAATATGCATTAAAAGCTGAAAGAAACAACACTGACTCTCCAATATCATCCTGAAAACCACAGCCCATGTCCAGAGCAAGCTGGTGAGCATTGCTGGCTCTGCTTTTTCCAGCTGAGGACCATTTACCCCATTCCCCCATGGCTGTCTCCTCCTGCCTATTGCATTAATCAGATCCAGCTACCATCCACACACCTCTAACTTCCTCCAGATCGTGCCTGGGATATTTTAAGCTCATTTTTAAGGGAATCATGTCCTTTTAAACTCCTCTCACCTCCAAAAATCTCTTGCAAGCCAGAGAGGCAACAAACCCACCGCTGTTCTGGCACGCAGGGAGCCACAGTGGTCAGCCAGTGGTTTGCCTTGGGTCAATAAATGTCCTTCCCTCAGCATTTGGAGTGCTCCCAGGGGAAGAGGGAGGTGAGGTTATTTTGTTATCTCAAATATCCAGGGAGATTTTTCAGGGATGAGCCCTGTGTATGTCCACACACATGAAAGACCCCGTTATGAGTCCCCAACTGAGGTAAACTCCTCTAGACCTCATTAAGATTGGGGCTGGACTTGGCTCCAGGGTTTAAACTCAAAAGATCTTTGTTAGCTCTGATTTCGTGTCGTGGGGCTGAGGAAAGCTGATACAGAGAGAGGTTTTGGACCTGGTTACTCCCAGTTTCCATTTGAAATTTGGGGTAAATCAGGATTAAAAGGGTCTGGGTTTACTGAGGTGTGTTTAGGAGCCACTTTCCTCATGTGAGGCTGTAGCAACCCACCCCTGTAAAGAGTTTTCTCTCCTTCCCACCTCCGGTGCTGTGCAATAAGAATTTCAGATGCATTTTAAAACCTTTCCCCCCTCACATTCAGCACAGAGAATAAATCCAGCAGGAAAAAAAAAATTAACAAAAAGAAAGTAGCGCTCAGCAAAGCTGCCAGATTGCAAAATCACAGCGGGTTCGGACCTGCTGCTGGCCTCTTCTCCTTCTCATCCCCCTTCCTTATCTCTCCCTCTGCCCTTTCCCTTCCCCTTCAAACCGCAGGAGCAGCGATCGGGTCGTTTATCAGTGTCCTGCGGGCATTTGTGGCTCCCAGTCCTGCCGTGCTGGCTCTGCACCCCGAACCACGGGCGGGCTCGCAATTCCCGGGGTGCCCGGGATGGAGCCGGGATGCGGCAGGCGCGCACCACTGCTCCCTTCTGGAGAAGGATATTCTGTATTTCTAGGAGAAACAAAAAGGGTTTTTTCCCCCTCTAGGATAAAAGCTGGAGATAAACTGATAAGAGCGCGGAGCCTGCGGTGACAGACACGGGGTAAAACTGCCCCAAAATCTCATATTTTCCTTCGGTGTATTTTGTGATAAATTAACTTCTTCACACCCTTTGGTTAAAAAGGGGCAATACCTGTCTGGTATCTTGTTTGTGGTGTTTTCCCTGAGTTTGGGAAATAAAACTCGGTTTCCAAACGAAGAGTGAAAGCACAGATGGGAGGGTGCTGGAATTGGGGTCGGGGAGATAAGGGGAAAGCAATCCCAGATGCGCTGGGGGCGGCGGGTTCGGGGGAAAGCAGGACTCAAATCAGGTTGAAACAGATGTTCCGATGTCTGGATTTTGCCAAACATTTCATATTCAAAGTGTCCGGGGGTTTTAGCAGAACCCTGTCTCACCAGATGGGAAAAACCTGTTGAGATCAAATAAAAGCATCAACCTCTTTACCAGCAGATGACCCCAAAAATAGATATTTTTTTAAGTCCGAAGGACTTCAATTAACTCATTTTTTTTTCTTTTTTGATGGTTGCCGTTGTCATCCAGAAAAGGGGATCAAAATTTTGGGGTGTTGCTGCTCTCAGCTGAGGGCAGCAGAAGCAGCAGGAAATGGAGAAGAAAATAAGAGGCTCCTCTGGCTGGGCTGTAAACTCCGAGTGATAAGATTTTCTTATCACGCAATTCCAGGGAGGTTTAGATAAGGTTAGGACTGATTTAATAAACTCCAAGCTGAACTTCCAGACTGTCCAAAAAATCTCGGAGTCTTTAATTGCTCTGGAGGGGGGGGAGGGGGAATGAACAATTTCGTTTAATTTAATTGAAAGAATTACAACGCTTAATATATGGATTGTTATTTCTATAACCCCGGGATTAAATCAGATAACGAGTGGCTCTAATTATTAATTAATATCGCAGAGGAACAACCCCAGTGTGTAAAAGCGCAGCAAAAGCAGAGCTGCATTAGAGGGAGATAAGGGGGGTGAAATTCCGACCTGGAATCCCGGGCTCTGTCCCTTATCAGCGCCCACAGCTGTGGGGACAGGGACACATCTGGAGCTGGATCCTTCAGGGTGAGGGATGCTCCTGGAGCTGGGCTTTGCATCCCAGGGATTGCAGCCCGTGGCCAGGCACGGCTTCTCCTGCTTGATTTTAAAGGAAACTTTCTCCTTGTCACGGAAGATGGAGCACGGAGGAAGGATTCGAACCTTTAAAATGGGGTTTAGGAGAGGGAGGTGGCAAATTCCTCCCCAGGAGTTAAAGGAGATGTTTATAAAGTGAATTACACTAAACTCTCTTTGCACACTCCAGATTCCCTTCTAAATATCGAATATTTAATTCACCACGATCTCCTGTGCATAGTGGACAATATAAAAATCCATGGAAAAATAAAAACCTATGGAAGGAAACATCTAAATGCAGGTACAGATCAATTTATTAATTTATTCGAGCACTGTGGTGGAATAAATAAGAATTCATGAATTCAAACTCAGGCTAATAATGAAAATTTGACTGTTGTTAAGGAAAATCCAGGTCTCATTCCTTGCTTATTCTCTGCCTGAGGATCTGGGAATTTTCTCCTCTATGCCCTAAACATTGTTGCCTGTAAAACAGTAAAAACTCCCTTTGGCTGCCCAATGCCTCGTTTACAGCTCTGTGCTGCAGCTCACCCTTTTTCCACTCAAAAAGCAGCATTTCTCCTTCAGATCATGTCTCCCTGCAAATCAAAAGTGAAATAACCCAGCAGCCCTAAATGTATTTCTAATTTCCTTCAAATAAACCGTTTTGCTCTGTCTGGAAAATATATTCCGAGGAGGAAAGTAGGGAGGAAGAGCTATCAAGATATTTCTTGATATCTTAATTTCTAAAGAATTTATTTTCTTCTTTTTTTTAATAGTTATTTTCTTTTCCTTTTATCCATATGATCTTCCTTAATCATGCTGCCATAATTTTAAAATTCCTACTTTTTCCAAGGAATGGCTGCAGCATCACCACAGCACAAACACAGAGCTCTGCACACAGCAGGTATCCAGAGATAAAATGACGATTCCTAAGTTAAAAACTCCATAAATAAAAGTCAAAGCTGGACTCTGTAAATGGTAAAACACAACCTGGGTGTGAAAGTTACTCTTAAATTCCTTGTAATCCTGGCAGGAAGCAAATGTCCTGTCAGGGGGGGATCGAAAAGACAAATGGTTCCTAGGTTTGCAATCAAGGCTGAGTTAGATGAACCCAAAGAGTGGAAATTAATAAAAACCTGAGCAGGATTTTCAAGCAGATGCAGGACACTGACAGTTCATTTGGCTTTTCCAATTAATTAAGAAGAAAACTTCATCAGGACGCTGTTCCAAACACATGGAAATCGAGGCTTCTTTTCCATTTCCCTCAGGCTTGGTCAAGGTCCAGTTATTTAAAGAACAAATATTCCCATTCCTGGGGCAGAGGGATCTGCTGCTGTGACATCATCCCCCAAACTGCAGAAAAAGCACAGTTTGCTTTGGGCTGCTTTTTAAATAACGAGAAATTAATTCTTTTTTTTCTCTTGAATTTTAGCACTCAGCTCACTGTTATTAATATTAGGACCTTTAAGATTTATTATTTTTAAAGAAGTAGATGTGCTAGCAGAGATAAGCAGAGATGCCATTAGGAGAAGAAATACCAAATGCAAATCTGCGATGCTGGGAGCAAATAAATAAGAAGAAACACCAAATCCACGTTTACCTGGGCGAAGGAAAAGCACATTAAAATGGGAATTTTGGGCAGGGAGGTCGGCTGGGCTCAGCCACCGGGGCGTGGAGGGGAAGGAAGCGCAGCTATCTCCGAGCCGTGTGTTAATAAATATGCAGGAGGTTATTCTCCTGGTGGAATGCATAAATCTTCCGTGGAATGCGAGGAGCAGGGCTGAGCCAAGGCGAGTCCTGTCCAAATTCCCCCGCTCTCCAAAGGATGCCTCATTTATTAGCGCGGGCAGCCCCGGCTCTCCCGGGATTTCAATCGCCCGGAGCCATCGCAGCCCCACGGGCTGAGAGAGGCTGGAAGTGCTCAGGGCAGGGATTTTAAACTTTGTTCTGGGCAAGCAGCAGCACCTCTGGAACCAAAATAAACACAAATCACTCTTATCACACTCTTATCAGCCCAGGTACATCGAGGCCATACGAGTTATTGCCATCAGATCGTTGTTATCACTTTCAACAATCATATCATAAAAATTAAATAATTACAATACTTGTCACAGAATTCTTGCAGAGAAAGCTTTAATTTTAATTTAATTTTACTCCCTGCTCACCTAACACAAAGGTCTTGGAATGATTAAAATAAAATTTTGGAATGGTTTGGGTTGGAAGGGACGTTGAAGAGCATCTCCCTGCTGTGGGCAGGGACATTTTCCATTAGACCAAATTTCCAGCAACACAAGCAGAAGATTCCTGATGAGTAGCAGAGCAGGGGAAGAGTTAATTCTGTGTTTGCAGCCCAAAATAAAGAATCTGGGCCCCGGAGGTGCATCAGATGTGTTTGGAATACCTGGGTTTGGAGAGGGATCCCACCCCACATTCTGCCCTCAGCTCTTGATTTCCAGCAGAAAGGAAATGAATAAAACCGAGGTTATCCATTCTCAAATCAACTGCAAACTCAATCTCGTGCTGTAATTGCAAGGAAACCTATCCCAGCCCTTGTTGGGTGTCCAGGCTGAGCTGGGAGACACCGAGCATAATTCTATGTTATGGATACACCAACTTATTAGCAAAGACTTGGGGCTAAAAGCTTTTCCTCTTGTTTTGGTTTGCACAGGGAGGATGAGGGGATGGGAGGGAGGAGGTGACTCCCCTGGCTGTGCCATCTGACATCAATTGTGCCACGGAGTTTCCAGGTTTTTTGGTGAAAAGTTTCCCAAAACCAGAAGAAAAATTGTTATAAAATGTTTACAAATACCTCCCTAAAACTTCAGCAAAATTTGAGAGCATCAGTTGAGGCAAGAGGGGGAATTTTTGGAGATCCAGCCTTTGCAGGGCTCTCACAAATTCCTGGGAACAAACCTCTCTGCAAACTCCTACAATTATTATTCCCTATCCATGGGGGAAAGGCAGCAAAAATAAAAAATATTCCTTCTTAGTGGCCATCCTCATCCACAGGGAGGTGAAAGGAGCTCTCCCTGAAGGAGCCAGATCCTTATTCCAGAGGGGAATTCTGCTCAGCAGGAACCATCCCAGCTCCACTCAGCATCCTCAGAATGTCCTAAATCCCACATTTGCCTCGGGGCATGGAGGTGACAGCAGCTGGAGAAGGCACAAAAGGGACAATGGAGGTCACCTCATCTTGTCCTGGGCTGGCAGCAGGCAAGACCCACTTGGAATCCCAAGGGATTCATTGCATCCCACCCCAGGATCTTGGGAATCCACGAGGATTGGGCTCAGGGGAAGAGGGATGAGCGCAAAGGGTTTGGGCTCCTCTTTTTGGGTGAGCCCCAAAAAAGAGTCAGAGGAATCCATGTGAACGTGTGCTGCTGCAGGTGGCTGGGCTGGAACAGGACTCCAGAGCTCAAAAGAAAGACAAAAAAGGAAAAAAAAATATTTTTTATATATTTTTCCTGCGAAATTCAGGAAACCATCCCAAATTTCCATTGCAACCCACCAGGGAGAGGAAGTTGAAGCAGACTGCCTGTCCCCAGTCTCAACCACACACAGACACTGGCACACACAGGGGACAGCACTGGACACCGTAAAACAAGGAAATTGGGAAAAGGAAAAGAAGCTGCAACACTTTTGGCCATTTTTCAGCCTGAAGTGCAGGTCTATAATTGTCACCAAGCTGGAATAGAAACAAGGGATGCCTCCAGCCACGACCAAAAAAAGCAGCAGCGGATCTAAATTTCCATCTCCCGTTTATTAGAAAGTGCTTTTTGCACTGGGAAGCCTCTCAGCATTGTTCCAGCACAGGCTCGATTTAGTGTCCAGCAGGAAAAGCAGGTCTGAAGATTTCCTCATGAATTACAAACAGATCCCAGCAATCCAAACTCCCAGCAGTTCATCCTCTGCTCCAGCCCCTGTGAAATTCAGGAGTCATTTGGCACTGGGATAATTAGAGATGACATTCCTCACAAATGTGGCCTTTCAGCCAGATTTTATTGATTTTTCAATTTTTTATACCTTTGAGAATTAGGAGATTTTTGGAGGGAAGAAAGCACAGGGGAGGGAGGAGGAAAGAGGATCTGGGTGTTTTGTGATAAGCAATTGAACTGCACTTTTTAAGCCTGGAAGAGACACAAGAAAACTGGAAAAAAGGGTTAGGGACATCTCAAAGGAGAAAAAATTCCCAATGACAGGAATTGGGGGACATAAAAAGGGATGTGGAAGCTCCCAAGGGTCACGGAATTCCTGGGAAAAGGGATTGGGGGACACAAAATTCCTGGAAAAAGAGGGACTGAGGACACCCCAAAATGCACAAAAAAAACTGGAAAAAGAGATTGGGGACCTTCAGGATTTCCCAAGAGTTATAAAATTCCAGGGAAAAGGGATTGGGTGGCATAAAAAATCTGGAAGAGGGGACTGGGGGCCCCTCAGGATTCCTCATTGTCATCTCAAGGGACAGAAATAACCTGGAATAAGAGATTTGGAATCCCTAAAGGGACACGAAATTCCTGGGAAAGGGGATTGAAGACCCCCAAAAGGACACAAACACCCTGGATCCAGACATTGGAGACCACAAAAAGCCACAAGCTCTTAGAAATGAGGAAGAGATGAAGATTTTTTTGGTGCCAGGCTCCTGGATGGAGCTGGAAGTGCTGGAAGACAAGGGGGTGGGTGCTTGTGATGACCCTAAAAGATGCTTTTCCAGGTATTTCATGGAATTGGGCTGGCTCAACAAGCTCAAATCCACAGTGGCTTCAACCTGGAGAACTTTAGGAACAAACCCTGTCGTTTGGGGGTTTTTTATTTTTTTTAATTTTTTTTTTTAGCTTTATCTCCAAAAATCAAACGTGGCATCACCCAAAACTCAGCTCTCGCCTTGCACCTGATGCCGGGCAGAGGATGTGCAGCCATGTGGGATTCTCATCTGCTGGGATCCTCTGGGAAAGGCTGGGAGTGATTTATTTTCCCCCAGCAGTTGCAAGGTATCCTCTCCATTGTTCTGCAGCCCGGGAGGGGTCAGAGCCAAGGCAGGCAGCAGAGCTCTGCCCAGCTCACGCAAGGCTCACAGCCCGGGGCTGCAGTAAACAGAATCTCCTCAAAGGTCACCTCTCCAGGCTCCCGCTGCAGCCAGAGGAAGCTGCAATCATTTTTCAGCCCTTTAAACGCCGGGCTCCGATGTGCAATTTTCCTCCACGTTCCTGGTTTGTGAGGAGGCTGCTTAGGAGGCATTTCCTTGCCAAGAAAAGCTGCTCTTTCCTCCTGAACCCGGGATGGACCCAGGCAGCTCTCAACAGAGTTAGGGGTCAGGTCAAGAGGGATGAGACCTCACAACTGGGCTCTGCAGGGCACCCCAAAGCAGCAGCAAAGCAGCGTGGACAACAAAAGTACCAAAATAACGCTCAAAATATCACTGGAAAACCTCCATTGGCAGTGTGAGAAGGATCAGCTCTGGGCTGAGAGATCATAACATCTTTCTGTGGTAAATGAGAGTGATAGTGCTGCAGATTTAATCAGCATTTGCAGCTTAATAACCAGGATGCCCTGGCAAAAGCAAACAGAGCTCTAACCACAAGAAGATTGAATCAAGTCTGGGTTATGAAAAATAAGATTTTACTAAGTCAAAATGTAAAGTTTGTCTATGTGACAGTTAACTAGATGAGTGTAGTAAAATATTACCAGCCTTCCTGTAAATGGTATATAAGTACATGTAGAGCTCAGTGAAAATTAAATTCTAATCAATATTCAGTGTCCCCATCTCTCTCTCATCATTGATATCTTTCTGGGTAGAAAAATCACTGATTGAATCTCTTTTTCCTCTCCTGAATCATAAAAAAAACTTAAAATTTCTCACTACTGCTTTTTCCCCACTGGTCCTTGCCACCACATTTCTAAACCTACCTCCCCCCCCCATTTTTTCCAGCAGGGAATTTGGTCTCTCCTTGTCACTCATCCTCCCCAAACACCCAGCAAAAAACTCAGCCCTGCTGGCAGGGGCTGCACCACACCCGGCTGAGCCCCATCAGCAGCTCCTGAGCTTAAGTGAGCCCGGTGTGAGTTAAGTGCTGTCAAAGCTGGCATGGAAAGTCCACCCTGAGGACTGACCCTCCATGAATGGCCACTGTGTTTATGGCAAGCAGCCTCCAGATTGCTTCTCTCCTGCCCAGAGCCCCAAGGTGTGTCAATAAAAATCTCTGGGTTTCATTAGGCAGCCCCTGGCTGGATACATAAATAATAAGGCTGTTGTCAGATCTCCCCGTGGTGTGTAAGGGCAGATCTGGAAACCTGAAGGCCACGACCTTCGTGTTTCTCAGCAGGGACCGAAACGCCCTTGGAGCCAAAGGAGTGGGAAAATGAGAGTCTGTGTTATGCTTTAACATGATACTGACAGGCAAATGTGATTTCTCAGAGTTCACTCCAGCCAACACTGATCTGTTTTATAATCTCTGGCCTGGCTGCAGCTCTGGGGCTGCTGCAGGAGGGGATGGAGGCACAGGGAGATTCCCCTTGGAGCTCTGCTGGGATGGTGGGGGAGCCCTTCTTGAGGGGAGGGTGGAAAGGCAGGGCCGAGTTTGGGATGGGGAAAAGCAGAATGAGATCAGTGCATTGGGGGGTTGGGAGGGGAGGGCAGGAGAGGAGAGCTGGGATCCCCACCCCCCTTGGCAGGGCTGGAGAAGGGGCCACGAGCCAGCTGAAAGCTTGCTGGAAAGCCAATTTCCATTTTTTTGGAAACCCAAACCAGTGACCTGGGAGTGATGGCAGCTCTTCCTCTGGCCTCCAGCTCTCCTCTACCTCAGCCACTTCCAGGAAATCCCTGCTCTCTCCTCTGCTCAGCCAGTGGGGAGCAGCAATCCTGGAGCAGCTGCCTGACCTGTGGCATGTCCAGGAGGGACTCTGGGTCAGGGTGAGGATCAAGAGCTCTTGGGGCTTTCTGGTGTTGACATTTCCATAGCTCCAGATCAGTCCATCCCTGTAGGACCAGCACAAAACATGGAGCAGCTCCTGAGCCACAAACCCCAGGGAAGGACAAGAACTGGGGGGATGATCGTGGTGTGAAAACAGGCAGGGATGGAGGGAAGGGGTTTGGGGGATGATGGCAAAAACTGCAGGGACTGGAGGAGGCCCAGAGGCTCAGTGGGGTTCAGGGATGCTCTCCCTTCATCCTGGGGTTTTGGGGATGCTCTCCCTTCATCCTGGGGGCTTGAGGATATTTCTCCCTTCATTCCTGGGTTTAAGAGTCATTTCTCCCTTCATCCTGGGATTTTGGGGATATTTGTCCCTTTATCCTGGGGTTCAGGGATATTTCTCCCTTCATTTTGGGGTTCAGGGATATTTCTCCCTGCATCCTGGAGGCTTGGGGATATTTCTCCCTTAATTCTTGGGTTTAAGAGATATTTCTCCCTTCATCCTGGGGCTCAGGGATGCTCTCCCTTCATTCTGGGCATTCTGGGGATATTTCTCCCTTCATTCTGGGATTTTGGGGATATTTCTACCTTCATCCTGGGGCTCAGGGCTGCTCTCCCTTCCTTCTGGGGTTTTGGGGATATTTCTCCCTTCATTCTGGGGCTCAGGGATGCTCTCCCTTCCTCCTGGCATCTGCTCAAGGAGGAAGGATGCTGTGCTGTGCCTGAGCATGCTGCTTACCTGTAATTTCAGGTAAATTATCTGTACACACAACCTGACCCAGGGCAGGGATTCCCGAGCCAAGGCGAAGTTTGAGGAAAAATCAAAAAGGTTTTCAGCCTCGGCACAGAGCATTGGTCAAAACCCGGGGGAAAGAAGCTGTTAGCTCTATTTTGGGACCCCATTAGGGAGCCATGGAGGTGACAGTGCGGGGCAGGAGCCGCACAGAGGGGACACAGCAGAGTGTGGAAGCAGCGGTGGCGTTTTTCCAGCAGCACACTCCGTCCCCCGCCGAGGAACGCACACCCTCGTGGAGCCAGCAGAGTTAATCAGGGCAGGAAACGCTTCCCCAGCGCTGCAGCGGGGCCGGAGCCCCCGGGAAGGCTGAGCCCGGCGCTCGGGGAGGCTCCCGGGCAGGAGTTGCGTGCGGAGCCGGCGCTGCGCGGTCGCTGTGTGGTCCGCGGGGTTTTTGCGTGTGTGGTCCAGCAGAGCCCTGCTCATCTGTCCAGAGGCTGCTAACTGCCTGCTGAATGACCACGGCTGTTTACTTTAGCTCTGTCTGCACCAACTGAACTCTGATCGCTGCCTTCCTCCAGCTGCGCCGCCTCAGGACCCCGGCGCGAAGGAGAGCGGGGTGGGGATCTGTGTGTGCGAG
>VXBI01000894.1:110456-122859 GCA_013397375.1 Toxostoma redivivum
AAAAAAAAAAAAAGCATTGAATCACTGTTTTCCCTTGCTTCATTGACCTTTTCATATTTTCCAGCGTTTTTGTGGGATTTTTTTTTATTATTTTGCAGTGATTACTGGGAAGATCCCAATCCTCTCAGCTGTCCTCACGTAGGCCCACATGGCATCAGCTCCTCATCCAACAGCACCACAGGCCTGAAACAAAACAAAACCAAAAGCAAAGATCATTGCCAGTGAGATAAAACCTCAAAGTCTCGTCTCAAGGCACCAAAAATTTGTATTCTGGCTTACACAAACCAGCCAAAAGCCTGCTGAACTTGTGAAATTCAGCTGGAGTTTCTGGAACCCTTGGAAGGAAGAGAGGATGGAGAGATTTGGACTTTTTTTTCTGTAATTTTCCATGGTCCCAGACTGATGGCAGTGGAGGAGCAGTTTTGGGAGATGATCCAAGACCCTGCACGGTGGTGGCACGAGCTGCAGGAGAATCCCAAATGCTCTCTTTTCCCTGTCTCCCCAAGCCTTTACCCCTTCACTTAGGTCAAAAAAGAGGGGGATGTGCCAAGGTTTGCTGCAGTTTGGGGGCTCAGGTGCGTTTTTATGTTTCAGCAATATTGCAAAGTCGTCATGCTGCTCTCAAGCATACAGCTCCACACTCCACCCAAAACTCCCACTGGGCTTTCCTGTCACCTAAACACCCAAAAAATCCATACAAGGAGCGTGACCCAAACCCTGATCTCACCTACAGGAGCTGGGAATTACAAGAACTACGAGGTCTCCTTCTTTCCACTACAGATTCCTCACGCTCCACTTTGCACCAACGCTTTGAAGCCCCTTTTATTCTCCTGGAAAAAAAAGGAAGCCACTCCATGGCCTCATGCTCAGAGTGCTCAGAACAGGCTGTGTGCTGGCTCAGAGCAGAATTCCTCAGTGGGAACGAGGAGGATTGAAGGAGAGCACTCACACATGCTGGGAGCAGCCCTTCCTTCCAGAGGGTTGCATGAGGTTCCTGCCCACTGGATCCGTGTGTTCCTGGGGATGACGTATCGTGTTACTAATTCCCCTAATTGCATGTCTGGGCTAAAAACAGGCTGAGTTTTCCTAAGAAGTTACATTCTTAATAACATTACTTCAAGCGCTGTGGTAAACCCGAGACGATTTTTCAGCGATGCACGTAGGTTATAAATCAGGGCAGAGATGCAGATAATGTTTACCTTAAGCTTGTTTATCTGCCTCTGCCACTCATTTGTTCTGGGGTTTGCCAAAATGCAGCAACACAAGATAGAGAGACTGGAAGGGATTCAAGCTTTCCTTCTGCAGGCTCCTACTGCGTGGAGCGCTTCCAGGAGCGCCATGCCCCAAAATAACCGCACGCAAAACTCTCTTTTCCCAAAGAAATCCTAGCAGGGAAATGGACAACCAGATGGAGATTTCCCTTCTTTTCAAGGTCCCAAATCCTGTGCCTTGTTGAGGCAGATTTGCTCAGATTTGAAGAGGAAAGATCCTCAGGGAGGTTTGGATGCAGGACAGCTCTCGGATGCGCCTCTTTGCGTACATCAGGGATGTACAGCCCTGCCTTGATGCATTTGGATAACTCAGAGATTATTTTGGGTTCCAGCTCTGCTGTCTCACTCAGAACAAATCCCTGGAGACCCCAGGAGATGCTGAGTGAGGACGTGGGGACGGCGAGACGTCCCCCAGCCGCCGCCGCGCCAGCTCCGTCCCCTCCCGCGGGGCCAGCAGGACAGCGCGGGGCTGAGTCACAGAGAGGAGGACACGGCCTTGGCAGGGCAGAGCCACATGTGCCGAGGCACTGGAGCGAGGAGTGAAGCAATCTGGAAGGTGGAATTTTTTGAGGGGAGTGGGCGTTGGTTTTCCAAATGGGATTTTTTTTTTCCCCCCTATTTTTCAGCCGTGAATATCAATCCTGCAATTTCCACTGGGGCCAGGAAATGACACACATGTGCATTGTTGCCACCTCCAGAAGGAGAGGGGAGGCTGCTTTGGCCATGGCCCAGCAGCAGTGATCACGCACTTTTGGGAAGAGCATGAGCTCACCATGGAAAGGCCACTTGCAGGGGGAAGAGAATTGTTTTCCTCCTTTTAATGCCAGCATCTTCCCTGGAGCACCAGGAAAACGTGGAGACACGGAGAAACTCTCCTTTGGAAACAGAAAGTTGAAGGGAAATCCTGCCCAGCAGGCAGCCAGCACAGGGGTGGAATTTTGTGGGACATTTTCATGAGGAGTTGTCCCTTATTGTCCCCAATTCCCTTTTCCCACCAGCACCAATCTGGGATGGGCAGCAACACCCCAGGTAAATTCTCTGATGGATTCAGGAAGAATTTCTTCTTGGAAAGGGTTGATGAGCATTGGAATGGGGGGTGGTGGAGTCCCCATCCCTGGAGATGCTCAGGGAATACCTGGATGTGGCACTCAGCGTGCTGGGATGGTTTAGGGTTGACCACAGGCTGGATTTGAACATTCCCCATTCCTTTGGGTTCTCCTCCTTCCCCAGATCCCCATCCACCCTCTGCTGGACTCTACCCACGGAGCCAACCTGCATTTGTCACAAATTTATTTCTCCAGGAATTTTTTTTTTTTTCTTTTTTTCTTCTCTTAGCTTAGGGAGCAGCAGGGAAATGAAGGGAAATACTCAACTTTCAGATATCTGAGAGCATTTGAAGGTGTGATGCCCCTGGAGCAGCCACTGCCATGCCAGAGGGACGAGCTTATTGCATCACAGGGGAGGAAGGATGTGTGCATCACTTCTCAGCAGAAAAAACTTTTCCTCTCCCTGATCTTGGACACTTCAAGCCCGGAAAAAGTGGATTTTTACAATTTTTAAGTGGTGAAATTATGATACTTTGTATTTTCAGAAAACACTCATAAACCCGACAATTTTCCATCTTCCTTTATTTACATTATCCTATTTAAATTACCAAGATTCACATCCACAAAAATTCTTTCAAGGCAATTTTTTGTCATCAAGATCATTACAGGGCAAAGGACTAATTATGAACAAGTCTCAATGAGTCTTTTCCACCCCACACACAGCTGGAGCAGCAACAGGGACGTGTTTGCATCTCACTGTTGCTTTGCCATGAATAATGGATTTCCTGTTTGCCAGGACTGATGAGCTGGAGAAAATAATGACAATTAAAAAAAAAATATTGGATAACTGGCCAGAAATCCAGTGTAATGTGTTTTTTAAGTAGAGTGAGCTTGAGTGGTAAATAAAATTGGAGCCCAGACTGGTTGTTTTTTATGTCAGAGCCAAGTGAGTTCAGCTCTGGACAACATCCAGGGAACCTTTCCTGCTTGGGAGACGAATGACAGGGAGGGTTTGATGAGATTTTCCCTCTCACAGGTAAAGAGGGAGATTTGGATGCAGGGAACATCTCCTGCTCCATGCCAAGTTTGCTGGTGATGGCCAGATCCATAAAACCCCTTGAAATTTTTAGGAGGATTATGTTTTTTCCCCCACAGCCAAGAAATAAAAATAATGAACAAGCTCTTGCATTGATCTCTACAGAGAAATCTGAGCCCTGTTCTTCATGAACCAAGTCTGAGACTCTCTGACAACTCAGATGAAAATTGGAGACCTCAGCATCTCCATCTTTCCCCCCTAGATTTAAACTTTCTTCCCCAAAGGAGGGGCTGTGGATGCTGCTGGAGCAATGGCATCCCCCTTTTCCAGACCCAGCTGGTTTGGTGTGCTCCAAACCAACCTCTGAGGTGTTTTCCTCCTCTTCCTTGATTGCTCAGTGCACATTTCTGTGGGCTAAATTAATGCATTCTTGCAAGTTGACAGCTCATTTACAGCCTCAGATGGTCAAAACCAAGGAATTTCTCTTGGCCTTGGGTTGCATTTTGTGGGTAATCCATGAAATTGTTGCCGTGGGGGAGAGTTTCTCACAACCATTAAACTCACAACCTCATTAAACTCTGCAGGACACTCATCCCGTGTGCCCTTAATTAATGACACATCTTTAATGAATTATCCCCCCCTTCCATTCCCAGACTCTCCTCTTTCTCTCTCCGAGCCCTTGGATGATATTCCAGCCATGACCCAGGGCAGGGTGAGGTGGCAGAGGTGACACCAGCAGAAGGGTGGCAAAGTAGGAGTGAAAATTCACCTGTCCCAACCCTGGGGACAAATCTGGGTTCTGGCATCTCCCAGGGCAGCCCCTAAAACACAGAGGGAATATTGATACCAGAGGGGCAACTGTGGGAGATATTTTGTGGCCTGGGGATTCTTGCTGGAAATCCAGAATGGCTTCCCCATCCCCCTGAGTCCTCTTCTAAAATAAGAGATGCTAAACCCTAAAAGAAATCATCCTGCTCACAATTTTAGGATTTTTTTCCCCTCCTGCTCTCCTGGTTTCTTCTGTGCTCCTTTTCCTTAGATTCACCTGATTTTTCCAGCTCCAGAGCTGAATTCTTCCCTCTGCCATTTGGAGGTGTTGTTCTCTTCTTTTGGAATATTTTTCTCCCTGCTGAAGCACAATTTGTGATACCTGAGGTCTTCCTAAAAATCCCTGCTCATCCTGAGACCCTCAGCCATCCTATAAATACAGCAGAGAGCTCCTGTCTAACTCTACTTTTAATCAGCATTTCACAATATTTAATAAAAGAGAATTTTTCCTGTAAGTGAGAGCACTGGGATAGCAAATCCAGGAGATAACTTTGCAGTGGGAGGTCAGATATTTTATCAAACTGAATCTGGTAGGCACTGAACAAAACTCAAATGATTTTAAGGTTCAGAATCCTTTCAAGCTCCTTCTTTTTTTCCAAGTCACAGAGAAAAAGAGCCATTTGTTAGAAAAACAGTGTCAGGGAAGGTCCATGTGACATTTGCCAATGTTACATCATCAAAGCTAAATCTCTGACAGATCTGTAAACACCAACTTTTCATAGAGATGTCAGCAGAGCCTCGAGCTTGTGCCTTTCAGCACAGTGTTCCTGCATCTGCAGCAGGAGAAAATGCATGGAAAAGGATAAATCTCCTCACACTTTCCCTGCTCTTTACATGTTTGGAATTTACATCATAGAACTGAAGTTTTGGTTTAAAATCAGAATAAAATACTCCAGGCTAAGGCAGGTTGCACATTGAGGGCATGAGTGCTCCTCAATCACAGATTTTTGGCTGGGAAAGGTGATCCCCACCTCCAAAATGATATCCTGGGAATTATCAGGGAGATCCAGGAGATGAGGAGGGAAATTTCACCCCTTTGCTCAGTGCTTGGAGGGGCACAGGTTGCAGTGAGGGGCTGGGGAGAGGTGAAAGTGAATTAAAGTCACCCATTGCCTCTCCCAGGATTCTCCAAGGACTCTTCCAACCCTTCATGGATACAAACCCAAAGCAGGACCTGGTCCTGCTGGGGGGGGCAGGACTCAGCTTGTCCTGCTTATCAAAGGATCAGGTGCATTTTAACTTGAATAAACAAGAGCCTAAGATATTACAAAACCCTTCCAGGAAGCTGAGTGTGAACAGTTTATGTTCATTTTCTGTTTTTCTTCCCTGCCACTCTGATTTCCCTGCTCATCTGCTGTGTTGTCGCATTTAAATATGAATTAAAATTAATCCTTCCACTCCTAGCTCTGACTCCAGACCCAACATCTAAACACATCTCATGTGAACCTGCACTGTGAATAAAGGGATTTGCTGAAAACACAAATTTCTGTCACCTTTATGAATTTTTTGCTGGTTTTCCTCTCAGTGGGACACACACTCCACTTGCTCTCAAGAAAAGGTGTGATTTTATTCCATTTTTTTTTTCTGTCAGAGTAATTTTGAGCTCCCACTGGTTTGCAGAGGAACTCAAAGGATGTGCTGACCCTTCCCAGGATGATTTTCCATGGATTGGAGAGACCATGAGAGAAATCCTGCTGGAGCTGCTGCTGAAGTGACAGGCCCTCCACAACAGCAGATTTTCACTTCAACCATATTTATAGCAAAATGGAAACAAAATGTGCTTTAAAGCAAACAACAGAATTGCCAGAGTCAGGCTGATTTTCTGGCTTTGCTAAATTCCCAACCAGAGCTTTTCACACTGGGAGCAACCATGGAAAGGTAAAGAAGTGAGAGTGAAATTCCAGCCTGACTGAAGGTCACTGATTTTAACAGCACCAAGTTTTGCCCAAAACCTTCTGTAAAAAAACTCTATAAATTGAGAACTACTACTAATAATATAAATTTGGGAGCTAAAAAAAAAAAGGGAGCAAAGCTGGTGGCTTCTCTTGGTGGCATAAAAAGCCTAGGGATAAAAAAAACCACAACAACATCTATCAAACAGTACAAAAATTGAAACTGAGTTGTTGAAACCTGGTGGCAGGGTGAACCACACACTCACAGCGTTTGTGGTCGTGTTTGCATCCTTATTTTATTTGCACAAGCTCAAGAAGGGACAGCTTGCCCCGGTGAGCATTTGCAGAAGAACAGATTTACCCAAACCCCATTAAATCAACAGCAGCCGAGCGTCATCGCAGAGGGCTCTTGGGTTTTTCCCTTTCGTCACACGAGGAAGGTGAGAGAGCAGATGTGACCACAAAGTGTGTCATCAGGGCTGTTTGGACAGCGTGGATTTGGGCTGCAGGAATTCAGTGAGGCATCCAAGGAAAGAGGGACCAAACCGTGGGAAGAGAAGGGCCAAGAGTCCATCCTGTGAGGAGAAGCTGAGGGACAAAGGAGACCCAGGGGGGACCTGCTTGGTTTCCACAACTCTGTGACAGGAGGGGACAGCCCCAGGGAACAGGGACAGGAGCAGAGGAACGGCCTCAGGCTGGACATCAGCAGGAATTCCCCCATGGAAAGGGTGGGCAGGGATTGGAAGTGCCCAGGGAGGTTTGGAGTGCCCATCCCTGGAGGTGTCCCAGCAATTCCTGGATGTGACACTCAGTGCTCTGGGCTGGGGACAAGGTGGGGATGGGGCACAGGTTGGACTTGATGGTCTTGGAGGGCTTTTCCAACCTCAATGATCCTGGGATTCTAAGAACTAAGAGCAAGATGAGAAGCTGGCTTGTTGGCCTTGGAAATGTCCCCTGTGGCCACCAGCAGGAACGCAGCAGGCTGACTGGGACGGGGATGATAAAAGAAATATTTTCCCTGGGTAAAACAGATCCTGCTTTTCCCAGGTTTGGATAATGATGTGGGTAACACTTTGGATTCTCCTTGAAGCTCCCATGAGAGGTTCTCACCAGGCTTCCCAAACATTTATCCTCTGGTCACACAGGAGGGTCCCACCCCACATCTGTCCCACATCTTAAAGCAGGAGAAACTGCTGCAAGCAGCTCAAGGCTCTGGCCTAAGCAAGTCTGAGTTCCCTCAGAACTGCATTTAAGTCTAAGGAAGCCTCAGGAATTACCAAAATCACTTCAGAACTCGGTTGATGTGACAGTGCTGGTGACTCAGGTCACAGAGTCCCCGTGGTGAGTACATGGTGGGGTGTGACCTGGACAAAAACACCTTGGTGGCTTCTTGACATCTGAAAAACGTGAAGATCCTCACTAGGAAGGACCCAAAACACCCCTTTGGTTTCAAATCCTGTGTGGCCACAACGAGCTCCTTCCTGATTCTGCTCAGGAGGTGGAGATTTTCCTTGGAAACCCCTGTCTATATAAATGCCAAGAGAAAAACAATAGCAATAATAAAAACAAATCAGCAATTAAGCAAATGTGCAGGTGGTCACCTGTGACACCTGCAGAAGGTGCTGGGGGTGATGTCCTGACCCAGAACTGGGGTCTACAGGAATCCACAGGATCGACAATCCCCCCCTTGGCTTCATGACCCCCCTTCTTACTCATCCCTCTGACGTCTCAGCGCATCCCGGATTTTCCAGCGTGGCTTCCCACGGAGCGTAGGCCAGGACACAGGGAGAGGCAGCACATCCATGACCCCAGACATCATCCCCACGTGCTGCCCTGCTGGAGGGTTTGGGGAACATGACTCAGACCCCGAGCCTGCCAGCTTGTGAGGATGAGCAGATCCACCATATCTGGAGGTCAGCACATGGGAAATCAGCTCGGCCAGTGGCCACAGCCTGGTTCCACATGCCGGGAGCAGCTGCACTCCCCAGCCCAAAGGCAGCTCCTCTCCATCCCCAGCACCCCCCAAGCTCTCCAGATCCCCTCCCCAGCAGCATCTTTGCTCCATGAATTATCCTGGGCTCCCTCCTTGCCTTCCACTTCGGCCAGCCAAGCTCCAGGGCATGCTAAATTCAGCCCCGCATTTATTATCCTAAAAAATGTGGGAAATAGGAAGGGTTGTAATTTCCCAAATTACTTTTCTTCTTGCTAACAGAAGCTGGCAGCAAATATATTTCAAATGTAAATATTTAAATACTTACTTGCAAGCACAATTACCTTTTTTTTTTGTCCATGACTTGTTTCATTCAGAAGCTAAAAATACTTCCTCAGGAAGCAAACGTCTACCCCGGATTTTGGGGAGAAATTTTAAATCCCTGGCTTAATAATTTTACCAAGAGCTAATTATTCCAAGGGTTAATAATTCTAACAGTGTTTTCCCTGCTTTTTGGAAATTAGAAAACACGTGGATATGAAGAAAAACACATTGCAAAAATGTTGTGGTGTCCAAAAAAGACAATAGTTGTTTATAACGCCCAGATTAATGTGGGGAGCTTCACTTTGCCTTCAGCTTTTCCTTGGCTCCTTCTGAGCATGGAATAATTCCCCTGAATGCCTGAGAAATGAACAGGCTTCAACATTTTTATTTATTTGGATGAGCACAAAGTGAGGGAAAAGAAGTTCCTGCCTGCTGTCGAGGCGGAGAAATCGCTGTCGCTTCTTTCCCCCCGCGCCGGCCGTAAAATGTACAGAAATGTAAAGCAATAAAAATTTTATGAGGGGTTGTTTTTATAATGTTTACCAACCTCCTGCCTCTCTGACGCTTTCCAGAAGATAGGATTTTAATAGGGCTTCTTTCAGTCCATAAGGGAAAATCCCAATTTTAGGGGTTTGTCAGCACAGTGGTTTTTCAGCAATCGGCTCCCCCAGATTTCTTCCTCTGTCCCTTGGGCTTCACTGTGAGCTTTTGGTCATGGAAATTTAAAATATAACATAGGTGGGAAATAACATGGAGGGGTAAAATACAAGGGAGATGTGAAATATAATGTAAAATATAATGTAAATGAAAAATATTACACAGATGTGAGATATGATATAGATAGATGTAAAATATAACATAGATGTAAAATATTACACAGATGTGAATATGATATAGATAGATGTAAAATATAATGTAGATATAAAATATTACATAGTTATGAGATATGATATAGATAGATGCAAAATGTAATGTAGATATAAAATATAAAATAGATGTGAAATATGTTATAGATAGATGTAAAATATAACATAGATGTGAAATAGATATAAATGACAACGTAGATAGAAAATACAATTTAAGTGCAAAATGTAGATGTGAAATATGATGAAAATAGAAAATCAAACCTAGATGGAAATTACAGTGTAGATGTAAAATATAATGTAAATAGGAAATAAAATGTAGACATAAAAGACAATGTAGATGTCAAATATAGATATGTCAAATGTAGACAGCAAATACAATTTGGATATGAAATACAATTTAGATGTAAAAATAATGTAGATGTAACATATGCTGAGGTAAAATACAATGTAGATGTTAAATATCACGTAGGTGTAAAAGACCTTTACATTCCATCAACAATTAGGAAGCTTAAATTGGGGAAATAAATGCTTGGAATCTAAGAAAATAAATAAATTATTAAATTATTCATTTTGCAGCTGATTTGAACAAATCACAAAGCCACACGAGCTTGACTTTCAACATTTCTTCAAGCCGCATTTTATTTTTTTATATTTTTTTAAACCCCATTATTACAAATGACCTCCTGGATTTCTCCAAACGTCCCAAATCCATCTTTTGCTGTGTGTGCAGGGGCAGAGGATCTCTCTCCTTTTCATACAAGAGCTGTTTATTAGCCCGGGGTTGATCCCTGATTTATCCATCCGGATTTCCAAAGCTCCGTGGGCTGGATGCACGGCCAGCCCTGTGCCTGTCGTATGTTCCCACTGACGTGTTTACAAGAATTTTGATTTACACCTTCCAGGTGTTTCTCTTGGAAAATATCCCTGCCTTGGGTTTACACATTTTTCCAATATGTTTGTGGTCATCAGCAAACTCCCCCGTTTGTTACAGGGGATGTGCCAGGAGTAAAGGAGGTGGAATTTTTTATCTGGAACTCGCTGGTAGAATTTGGATTTTTGGTAATTTATTGGCAGAATTAATAAAATTCCAAAAATCCATATTTTAGATTAAATCAGGTATTTTTTTTGCTCAGAGCTGGGTGTCAGTCTTATGCTTGTGGTGCACTTTTCTTGAGGCAAAGCAGCTAATATTTAACCTAAAATGGGAGTTAAACATCTTTCATAGTTTTGTTTTTCACCTTTTATTTTAAGAACCCAAATTCTCATCACACTAAAAATGAATGCTATTTATGCCACCAGAAAATACTTTATATATTTTATACTTATAACATCCAACTGTATTTTCACTGCAAAGGTGTTCATAGAACCAAAGCAGGGCATACTCTGAGGCTGCCAAAATGTCAAAAATAAAACCAATTTCTTTCAATTCATTTTTAATTCTGTGTAAGTTTAAGCATCGATTTTTAACACTGGATTAGCACTGCCTTTTCCAGGTCAGAAGCCAGGTTTTGTTTCTGAAAGGCTTAGAAAGAAAAACTGTCATTTATTAGGGGGTACAAAGTAACTCAGAAAATTGTGATTTAATTCAGAAGGAAAAATATTTTCTGGGGCTCAGTTTGCTTTTGCAGGAATAACAAAACCTTCTCCTTTAGCACTTGGATCTACACAGGTTTTCCACATCCCAGTAAAATGTTATTAAATTTATAAATACATAGTCCAGCAATATTCTCAAAATAACAGATTTAAATAAAATATTAGAATGATCCTTCAGCATTTTTTCCCAGATAAATCTGCACTGGAGTCCACAGGATTTATCTGCAAGAGAAGATGATTAATTGAAAGAATTTAGGTGTTAATTTTATTATTTTTTAAATTAAGCACTTCATTTTAATTTTATCCTTGTGCTCATTGAACATCACGAGCTAGGTGTGAGCTGCTTAAAAGACACAAAAATCCGGTGTATATCTGAGATGAGAAATGGGAATAACAAGCACAGCAGAAATTGGAATAACATTCATGTCGAAAATGGGAATAACTTGGGAAAAAAACATATCATGGCTGCTGCAGCGCCAAATCCAGGCAGAAATCCTGGGCAAGGCAAAATCCTCCTTCCCACAGGCATCACCTGCAGTGCCCAGAGAGGAATTCCTGGGAAATATTAATTAGGGGAATATTAATGGAATATTATCAGGGAAGAAAACCGGAGATTATTTGAATCCCAAGTGCGCGGCGCTGGCAGCGGAAAGGGAATCTGGAAACGCTGATTATTTCATCCGAGGAAACCTGGAAATGCAGATTTATTCCGAGGCACTGGGAGGTGGAAAAGTTCCTTTTCCACGCTCATCCAACCCCAAAATCCTTGTGCAAATCCCAACCCTCCTTCAAACGCCCTCCTTGGAGAGCTCATCCCAACCAGCTCGTGTGGGGTGAGCAATGGATTGCTCTTCCCAAGGCAGTTTTCCTTGGAATTAGGGAGCAAATCCCAGGAGTGAAGGATTGCACGATGTAAAAATAAGAATATTAAGCAATCCCTCAGCTCTAAAACCCAGGGAAGATTTGATGGTTGTCAATGCATGGTAAATTGGGAGGCAGATTAGCAGCCTTACTTTTGAACCTCCAAACATCTGAAACCTGTTTCCTGTTTAAAAAAAAAAAAAAAAAGGAGGGGAAAAAAAATCAAATCTAGGTAGATGACCTCAGGCAGGGTTTTGGGGTTTTTTTTTTGGTTTTTTTATTAACAAATGTAAATTGTACATCATCGTGGCGAAAAAATAAAAAAGGGGGGGAAAAAAAGAAAGAGGGGCCGCTCTTGGTGGTCTTGATCCCTTCTGTATATGAGAGAAAGGGGAGGAAAAAAGCAGAAAAAATAAACTTTACCTTCTCGCTTTCAGGGTGGGCAGTGCCATTCCAGCGGCGGGGTCCCCGGCTCTGGGAAGTGTTAGCGCTGTCACCGCAGCCCCGCTCCCGCCGGCCGCGCTTCCCCGCTCGCTCCCGGGGAAAACATTCCCTGAATTCCTGCTCCTTTCTCCGCATCTTCTGCCGGGATCCGAGCGCTGCAGGTTCACGGCGCTACTGTCAAATTGCAGGGGACAGGGCTAATCTAAAGCAGCAGCGACTCAGCAGCGAGGAAAAACATTGACAAATTTGCTGTTTCCAATCCTTTCTACTCTTTCCAGTCTGTTGTGTTTTGGTTTCTTTTTTTTTTTTTTT